>JAZDUH010000136.1:21537500-21615000 GCA_036419115.1 Scarus forsteni | reverse complement strand
TATCAACCCTTCATCGTAAACTTTCACTTTCATCCACTAAAACTTCAACCTCTGAAAAGTATAAATGCAACCACACAAAAAAAGGACAGTCGGATATCTGAGACTCATTTTTGACATGCAGTTCTGTAAATATTTTAATGAATTGGAGTTACATTAATGGTGCAGCAGTATTTCTGAAGACTTCAAAATATGCACTGTCTAAACATGACATTTAATGTTCAGCTCCCATTGATGAGAGTCTGTTTAGGTTCACAAATTGTAATCAAGAAAGCAAACGATGAGAGAAGAGGAAGTGCACATTTAAGGAATATGGCCGCGAGTTACAAAATGGTGTCACAGAGAAAAAATAGTTGCCTAAAATTAATGAAGTGCAAGAGGTTTTAAACTTTGGATGACAGAAGTTAAAAGTGTGAAGTTGTGCTTATGCCAGAAAAACATAATGGCAAATATTTAATCTGTTTTTTATTTTGGCTTCAAAAAACTCCTCAAGTCATGAATTTTATTCAGAATTTGTAAGGCAACCATTTATTTGAGTTTATTGTTCAAGAAAAATAATAATAAAAATGGTGATGATTATATTTAAATAATAATGAAAATTGTGTCCCTACAGTCTAATTGAAAACAAGATGCAAAGGAATTTACAAATGATTAAGAGGCCAAAAGGCAACATGGAAAACAGAATAAACTAAGGGTCCAACATCAAAACCCTGAGGAAAAATGGATGTCTGTGGTTTAAAACCAACAGAGATCTGCTTATTTTCACCAAATGGTGTAGTGCGGAATGTAATCTCAGTTCCTTTCTATGTCCAGGATGAAGAAATTGACAATAAAGCTGACTTTGACTTTATACTTGTTTATGCTATTGTACTTTTTTATAGCTTGTCCTTTATTATAATTTTTTGAATTTATGTTTGTTATGTATATATATGTGTGTGTGTGTGTAAGTGCTTTACATTATTACATCACATCACAAGTCTTTTTTTTTTTTAATATTTCAAAACTTCATTTAAACAGAAATTTGTATCGTCATTGGACATAGATTTTGAACAAGAATGAGGAATTTCAAACTGAATTCACTCTTTTGTACTCAAGTTTAATCCAGCTCTCTGGGGTTCTCTGAGTAGTCAGAAATGAATCGAGCATAACATTTATGCACTGAAAATATTTTTTTCTGTTCAGGAATACAGGGAAATAATTACAATTTGGCATCTTAATCAAGAAATAATAACATGATTTACTATCTTTCTCTGAGTTTTTTCTTATCACTGTACATTTTTGTAAAGACAAAAAGATATTTTGTGGTTGAGTGTTATGCATTCTTAATTTCCATATGTACTCTATGTATGAATTGATGCTCATGTATTTCTTTGGGTGTTAAGTTCATGAAATGTCTCCCATCACATTCACAGGTGTGTCATCTGTATGATGGACTTTGTGTACGGAGACCCCATCAGGTTCCTGCCCTGCATGCACATCTACCACATGGACTGTATAGACGACTGGCTCATGAGATCCTTTACCTGCCCCTCCTGCATGGAGCCCGTGGACGCAGCACTTCTCTCGTCCTACGAGACCAACTGACAGACACTCTCACAAACCCACACACACACACACACACACACACACACACACACACACGTACCAGACTGAAATCACATAACTACAAACATGCACACAAACAGATGTACACACAACTTCCATCTTGCAAACCTGTATGCTGGATCGAAGAGGTGGTGATATAAGAAGAGGATAAGGATTGAGGAAGTGTTAGGACAAACTGCGTGTATTTGTGTGTTTGTGTGTCTGTGCCTCAAAGATTTCTCAGTTGACCTGCTGGACAGGAATGGAGAGGAAAGAGGGGAGCAGCTGCTGTGAGGACGAGCCGAGAAGAGGAGAAGACTGGAGCTGATGATGGATGGAACGAGTGAGGAGAAGCTGAGGGGAAAGGATGATGGATCACTGATATTTTAGAGAAACCTTTGTACGATTTGCTTTTGTAGATGTGGATGGATACACAAGCGTGCCCAGCTTTACACTTCGTAGGTCCTTTGGTTGAAGTGAATGACACAACACAGAAGGAAAGACTACCACTGTAATCAGGCTGCAGACTGTTGGACTGCTAAAGCCTGATGACTGTATCAGTGAGCTGTAGCGCGGAGGAAAGCCTTCAGAACATCACCCAGATGCTCTGGTGTGCTCAACAAAGACACCTGCTGCACACTCGTATCTGCAGCAAAACTACACAGTGCAGATATGCAATTTAAAGACTGCCAAGGATGGACAACAGACTACACACATGGCTTCCTCACGTCACCCTGGCCTGGAGTTGTATAGATCTTAATAAGATTAATAAGTGGATTAATGGATTGTCCTGTGACTCTGTGAAATCTGTTGTGTGTTTGTTTTGTCAGTCAGCATTAAGGGCTCTGTGGAAACAGTGTTTACCAACAAAACAGACATGGCAAAAGATAATATAGTCGCTAATCTGACGGATAGCTGGTGGACTGTTGCTGATAAGCTGCTGACTTTTTCCCAGTAAGAGCTCAGATTAATCAATGATCAGAGCAACTAGACCAGCTGTCAAAACAGTGAAACAAATCAGAGATATTTGCACTTCTTAATCAGACTTGTGACAACTGTTGAACCATATGCATTCAGTAATTATGTCAAAATGATCCATGTGATTTGCTTTGTTTGCATCCTCTCCACATTCGACCTGGTTTGTAATGAAAGCCTTTTCAGTGAATGAGCAATCAGACACAGTTTGAAGCTGCTTTAATCAAATCATAAAAAATAATAAATCCTCAGTCTGATGCACTTGTTATTTTTTTTAATCATAGGCTCCCTAAATGCAAAATATGGATTGAAATGAGATCACGTGTCAGGCAGGTGCCATCACTGTGGCATTGAGCCCCCAAAAGGGACGTGAACAGAAAAAAGATCAAAAGTGAGTTTCTTGTACGCAAACTAGCACAGAGTTACAAGATTTTTTTTTTGGTGCAAGGATTGTTGTGCTCAAAGTGTATGCTCAGCGTGGCTTATTACCTCCTCCAGGAGGTTATGTTATTGCCAGCGTCTATTTGTTTTTTCGTTAGTTTGTGTGATTGTGAGTTTGTTTGTTTCCCTGCTAGCAAGATAACTCAAAAAGTTATTTCAATGACATTTTCCAGAAATTACTGGAACAAGGAACAAATTATTAGATTTTGGTGTTGATCCAGATCACCGTCTGGATTTGCCATGACGAAAAATGTGATTTTCGTGAATAGCTACTGAACTAAGATAGCTAACATTATGTATCCAATTGCTAATGGTATGTTTTCATGGTCAAGGAATCTGAATATTTAGATCAAATAAATATTTATGGTAAAAATCACAATATGGGTGAGGACTGTGGCGCTGGCGGAGGTCTGCGCTCTCTGAGTGCTTTTCTAGTTTGAATACTGTAATTTGTTGATTATAACATGCCCTCAAGTACAACACAAACCCCATATTTTCACTATTGTTGCCTGAAAAAGACGCTGCAGTAAAATAAAACAAGCGTCCAAATTTTTCCCAAACCTTATTCTCTTAGACAATCCAAAAATTACCTTTACTCAGAGTTTTAAGCAGTGAAATTTCAGTGTTTTCACAACAAATACCACCACGGTTTTCCCTGTCAGACAGATGCAGCCAGTCAGTCATAGTGCACCGACCAATCAGAGAGCAGCTATTTTGCATCCCTTGCTCACAAGATGGCAGCATCCTGTGTTTGCATGTGCCTTCACAGAGAAAGAGTATTTCAACTTTTTGTTTCAGATGTGCTGCAGTCGTGATGTTGCTGAGATGAAATATGGTAAGTATTTTGCTTGTACTCGTGTATAATATGCACCCAAAAATTAGACCTTATTTGGGAGCAAAAAAAGTGTGTTACAATTGAGAAATTACAGTAGGCTATATGTGAATTTGGCAATCGAGCTCTTATCTGTTTCAGCTTGAACACCCAATCTGAGCTCGCCTGAGAGAGGTGGTCTCGGCTCACTTCCTGTCTGCTTCTGGAGCTGTTCGTTTGAAGTGAGGACAAAAAATAGCCAGCAGTCAACACAAACAGTGTGACGAGTTGTCCCAGTGAAAGCAGCAGCAGTTATAATAATAGTTGCATTATAGCAAACAGGCTTATAACAGAATACTTCTTAATAATCATGTTTAGGATCCAAACGAGTCACTTTCTGTGCACAGGCACAACACACCATGAAAATAGCAACTGGCTAAGATCACTCATCATCTCTGAAGCAGATCATCAGAGGACTCAACTTCATGGACTGATTCAAAAACTTCTTTGTTAAAACAGATTCAAGCAGGATCTAAACTGCTCTCTACTTTTCTGCATTTGTGACAGGTTCTCTGCAGACTTCTCTCCACGTGCTGTGGTTTAGTGAGTTAGATCTGCTGTAGACACCAGCAAGCATTAAACCCCTCCTCTTCTTCATGCACACAACTTGAATATCATGTCACATAATGATGAACATGTTCATCTGTATAACGTACATAGGATGTTAAACCTCTGCTATTAAACAGTGAGTCATTGGTTGTTCTGTGGGTAGCTAAGCCTGCTAGCTTTTTTCCCATAATGCATAGTGACAGTCATAGTCACAACCATAGACATATACGTATATTATGTCTATGGTCACAACACTCGCTGTGACCTTATAAAGTAAGGCCAGCTCTGGTCTTTTAGCCTGGACTCTGACCTTGAAACACTCAAGGGGAATAGATAGATAACATGCAATATTTTAAATAGATTATGATAGATCACCATCAAATCTTAAGGAGCCCTGATTATAAACCAGCTGGTCATATTTGCTTTTCTACATTTGAACCACAAAACCTCCAACAAATTTTTTTCAGTTCTTGCTTTTTTTTTAACAGAAGCACATTTGTAGTTTTTAGCCAGTAAAT
The DNA here is from genome assembly GCA_036419115.1 of Scarus forsteni. Classification (NCBI taxonomy): domain Eukaryota; kingdom Metazoa; phylum Chordata; class Actinopteri; order Labriformes; family Labridae; genus Scarus; species Scarus forsteni. The sequence goes on along the minus strand of JAZDUH010000136.1, from coordinate 21,610,065 downwards.
CGCTGTCCCTGTCCTCGTTCATATGAACATTATGAGACAACGCAGCAATGGGACGAGCATGTGTCACAGGTAGAATATGAAGCACAAAGACTCTCACCCAGTTGCAGTCATGTGAATACTCAGACATTTAGATCTCTCAAGAATTTGTGAATTTTAACTAATGTTGTGAATCTTTGGTCAGAGATGCCCACTATGCAGGAAAAATTGAATGGCCTTTCGTCTGTACTTCACAACTATCATTGCAGAATGAGGGCTACTTTACATGACGCTGGGTGGAAGGGTTACAATCTTCATGAGGGAAAAAAAAGGTACCTTGGAGCCACATAGCTGCACAGTGTGATTTATATTAGAGATTCCATGGTATCTTTTGCACTCTCAATACTCTGTTCATAAAATGAGATGGTTTCCCCTTTGCATTTGAACCGTTTTTCTGCTTATGTCTTCTTTAGGGCTCTTTGCAATGGGACCTGGACTATGAAAATCTAGTAATGAGTTTTGCCTCAGTAAGCTGTGCACTATATGACTGGTTTGATATTAGTATTGGCAGATAATAGCTTTAAAAAGTTAATACTGGTATACACAGATATTAAAACCTCTGCTGATACAGCCAATATGTCACCCATGTGCAGTAAATCCACAATATCAGCTGAAATATATACTGTATAAATGTACCATTATGCTTCTATATTAAGGCACCAACATTATCATTTTTAGAGAATAAAATGTTTTCTCAAATCTGTGACCAACACTAATAAAATTAGGAACATGTCAGTTTTATTAGGATGAACACTGCATACTTTTGTCCAAAAATATAACAACATTGGTGATCATAAGGTCAGAAATATCAACATATCGTATATCCCCAACAATCCAATATAGAGCATCCTTAGTTTCCTTAATGGACCTGTGAATATTATTTATTAAACATATGTGGTCAGAGTGACTTAAGCTTAACAGGATCCCACATTTAAAAACCTAACATCCGTATTTCTTTTCTTCAAGACATCGATTAAAGGCCTCAATCTATATCCTCTTTGCACAACACTGGTAGATTATCTAAGTCACTCAGTTTACAATTAAAGCACAATGAATTTCCATTGTTCATTTTTTATTTTCCCTGCTTAAGTTAAGTGAGTCTGAAATCTGAATGACGCAAAAAATCATAAATCCTATAATCTCCCTGTGCTAAGTGGGCATTATACAGTTTGCAGACATGCCTTTTGTTATCTTTTGTCTGTGATTGTACCTGCTGTGTTTGTACCCGCTGTTTGGCCTTCACGTGTGTTTTTGATCCATCAGGTGGTTGAAAATGGCAGTCAGCACCTTGGTGTTTGCAGAGTGCTATTACCTAAATCACACTGTGCTCCATCATTTGGAGCCTCGTGGCCTTTGATAGCTCACAGTGAGGACTTGAATTAGCTGTTAAATAGTCAGAGAAACTAGAGAACCGCAGGAAACATGACAGGAGGGGGTTTATGGAAACTGTTCTGGCTGTGCATGTCATGGTGTGGAGAGGAAAATGTTTAGCTACACTGTCACAAAACTAATAAAGTTGTAAGTATTATTTTGTGTGGTTTTGCTTTCTTATGTTTAACATGCTGCCTTGAAGACTGTTCCTTTAGCATTAGCATTACTTGACAGCCTGCAGCAGTCCAGTGGTAAATCGAAGGCGTTTAAAAACAGCCTTGTCATTCACAGAAGTGGTGCTGCACACCGCTGAGCAGACACAAGAACCAGCCCACACAAACTCCTCCACACATTGACTCACTGAGGTGTCACACCCTTTGAGTGGAGATACAGGAACAGGCTTTTGAAGAAATTTCCAAACTCCCAGAGATGTGAACTTTCTGTAATTAAAGATTTATTTTACAAGACATAAAAGGCTAAGCAAATACTGGTAACAGAGGGTCCAACTCATTCAAAGTCACTCCACTTGTCAAATAACTCAATTAATTGTAATTAGAGGCATTTCTTTCTGAACTAAAACAGAAACAGCTGTGTAGGAGGATAAAAACTCAGTGAGGAACAGCCAAACTCTGCTTCAAAGGTGAGGTTGAGGAAGACAGTCTCATGTCGTCATTTGTCATAAACAATGGTGAGCCTGAAAGTAGCAATGAGACACAAGACTATATACTACATCAGCAAGGTCTCGTCAAGTCAAAGAGCCCAAAGCAGACTGGGATTTCAAAATATGTTATTCAAGCTCCTCCTGAAGAAGCATACAAAAATGGGCTAAATGAAAGACCATAAACATAGTGGAAGTTTGAGAGAAAGATTATGCTTACTTCCTTTTTGAAGAGGACGGACAGGCACCAACTGGACACATTGTGACATTTGACAGCCAATCAGCTGAGCAGCTCATCACCACCTGATGCATCTCAGACTGATGAAGCGAAGGATTTTGTGCCTCCAGTGTCTTTCTGTCTCTTCCTCACATGTGTTGTGCAGTGCCTCAGTGGGAGGAGCTTAGATGCAAGGAAACAGCACGAGTGAAATGAGGTCAGCCTGCTCTGAGCAGGTTTGAAATAGGGGACTCAATGAGTATGTCAAAACCAATATGAATGGATTGTATACAAGTATGTTAAAAGACCTTAACCTTTAACTTTAATGTCCCACTAAAGAAGAAAAATACACATTACAGGGTACACCAGAAAAGTGCCATGAAATTATCTTACATTAAAGCTAGTTTATACTTTGACTGCTTTAAATATTTGTTCAAACTTTAAGTCCTTCACATGTCAGTTTGAATTCATAGTAATCTGACATTTTTATAAGACTTTTTACCCTGTTCGAAATACTGGGGAAAGCTTAACTGAGAGTTTAGTTGAAACAGTCTTGGGCATGTTAATTTTTTGAGCAAAAGTGATTTTGGTTCATTATAATAATTGAAGTGTGTCATCATCAAAGTTTGTCTCAATTGCTGAGACGCCTTTCTGAAGGTTTTACCTCCTTTTATCTCACCAGGAAACACAAATCAAACTATGCTCACAAGATCTCTGACTCTTGAGGCAAAATGAAACACTGTCCTCATATCAAACACTCAACAGTCAGAATGAAGAAAATACTGGGCAGGAAACATATCACAAATTGAAAAGACAGTCAGTAACAGCTCCACAAGTTGGTAAAGTAAAGTAATTTTTTGCGCTACCAGGAAGAATGAATAAGAAATGTAGAGAAGAAATTATCAAAACCATTGCCCACAGATGCAGAGACGTTGAACCACAGAAACACAAACAGCCTGTTGGCACACTGTCATCTGCACTGATGTAAAAGTCAAGATTTTTTTTCCTTTTTAACTGAAAGAAAGATTCACAACTAAAGTTACAGTTATTAAAATACAGTGTTGTAGGTTTTTCATTTAGACTCATGCTTTTTGTGTACCTGCTTGATCAAGCCAGAGGAATTCATCTACGTCAATGTTCTTCCTGACCAGACAACAGGGGATAGAGGTCTGGTGAGTCTGATCCTGCCCTGAAATGCTTTAGCAATGTTGTTCTGCACGAGCCCTGCCAATACATAAAGCCCTATTGTACTGAAATGAATTGAATCCCTGAATTGTTTATGAAAACAGTAAATCCATGGTTTGCACATGTAGTAATGTGCAGGAGTCAAATAAACTACTACAAGTAAATGTCAAATCACGTGTTGCATTTAGAGTAGGTATATATGTTTGACAATAACGTTCAACTCACTTGAGCTTTCTGACATTACTTGTACTGGTTTCATGAGGTCAGTTTGATTAGCACAGACAAAGTGCTCTCAGTTTTTTTTTTAATATACCTACAGAATGAATAACAAGTTGGCTAATGTAACTAAGTACAGAAAAAGGCAAAGGATACAGGACCAGCTCCCCCTCAGTTCTTGGCCCCTCCATTGTATCCTCACAGGCTGTGCAGGCCCCCCCTCCAAAAACCCTCAGTAATCATCAAATCAGCTGTTGGCATGCAAATGAGCCCAGATGAGCCTAACTGTGGTGTCAGGTTTCACCACAGAGCGATGACTGGAGACGCAGCCAAGCTTTGCCAAATTCATCTCAATTATTGTGAGGTTGACATAAAAACGAAATGTCAAATATTAAATCTGTATTTGCTGTCAAATGGGAAATAGTATTCCTGTCTTTTGTTCAGGGGGTGTTTCTTAGTCACACAGGAGAGATTAGTGTCCTCGTCCACTGCATGTAACAGACTGAGGACAAATGCCCTGTGTCTGACAGACCTGTATGTGAAGCTGAGATGTAAAGTTGTAACAAAGTAATACATTACATAACAAGCCAAAAAAAAAAAAAAGGAAAGAAAAAGAAAACTAGAAAGCACTCGGAGAGCGCGGACCTCCGCCAGCACCACAGTCCCCAGCCATTTTGTCATTTTGACCATAAATATTACTCCTACCTTTATTTCACCTAAATATTTAGATTTCTTGACCATGAAAACATATCACTAGCAACTGGATTCATAATGATCTATTTTAGTTCAGTAGTTATTCACAGAAATCACATTTTTCGCCATGGCGGCCAGACGCTGATCCCGATCGACACCAAAATCGAATCAGTTCTTCCTTTCATCATGCTGAACATTTCCTGTAAATTTCATCCAAATCCATCCATTACTTTTTGGGTTATTTTGTTCACAGACGGACGGACAGACGGACAGACAAACTCTCCCGAAAACATAACCTCCTTGGCGGAGGTAATAAAGCAGAAAATGTACAAAATGTTCTGCCCTATATATGTTGTTGTGTTATATATATGTTTGTTTGAGAAGTGAGATTTTATTATTATTATTTACAAGACTACCTTTCAGTTTTGTAAATACTGACTGTAGTGTGTGAAGTCTTATTTTAGGTTCAAATTTATTTGAGAATAAGATCATCCAGTTAATGTTAGTGTTATGTTATTAGTTGTTGTAGTTGTCTATTTTTTTAATTTTATTTTTCAATGTGAAGTTTTCTCGATCTCATCGGGGTAAATCTTTACACAAACTCCTAAATAAATCTGTTGGTAATATTTTGACAACCTCACGCCCAATGACAGCTGGGATAGACTTCAGTCTGCCTGCAACCCTGAAAGGGATTAGTTGAACAGGTAATGAATGGAAGAATGCATGAATGAATTGAGGAATTTTCATCTACGGATATATGGATTCATTTTTTTGTGATTGATCTTAAATGGATTTCTTATCGATTCTTACATTTTGGGTTTCTCTACATCCTGGGATTGACAAACTAAAAGAAAGTCAAAGACTTTCAGTGTAAAATGTGTTTAAATAGTCCTTTTTCTCACTGGAAGAAATGCATGATTTTGGGTACTAATTTGAAGCCTGCCCTGCAAGTTGTTAGGCTATTATTATATATCAAATGTTTTTATGCAAGAGAGGCATTATATATGATCAAAAATCACATCAATAATGGGTTCAAATTTGGCCTAATAAATGCACATCTCTTCCAATAGATGGGCCCTGAGTGTTTTAGGGCCAAGTAACATATTATAATCAATTATGTCGTACTGAATACTGGCACTGCTGTGAGGCAGTTGAAGCCACAAAGCAGCAGGCAGAGTAGCAAACACTGCAATTCTCAGATTTCAGAATGAGTCATATAGTCATGTAACTGTGATTCAATGGAATTAAGACCAGACTGTGTGATAAACAAAAAGAAAAGTCTCAGTGATGGTATACTGAATATTAGTACCCATTTACATTATCTTGCTGAAACATACTGTTGAGTATCCTGCAGATTCTAACACTGAAAAAAATACTTATATCCTGGACACCTCTTCTTTTGGTGTGCAGAAAAGTTGGTATCGTGGTTTCAAATCAGGCATCATGAGAATTGTGACATATCAATAAAGGATACAAACACACTAACACAAATACTGATCAGGGAGCGGAGGGAGTTTTTTTCAGTGGCCAAAGCCTGAAATGAATGAAGTGTTTTTTTATGCTGATGAATAAAGATCTCATAAGAACACAGTGTCATTTCTCCGGTTTTGTGAAGTTCCCTTTTTACAAGCATTGGTCTTCATTTCTCCTTTTTAAGTCGACACATTGTCCAAGGTCCCACCCATTCTTCCCTTTCCCATACATATATCCTTAACAATATAAAGAAATACAGACATGCAGAGGTGCCGTGGTTTTGGCCTTTATAATATACCCTCTATCCTCTCTTAAGACAGCTCAGTTGTAATGTCTCTATCTATTATACTTTATATTGTCTGTCATCCATTCTGTGAAGACTCATGCTCTTAGGTTGCATTGTGTGTGGGTTTGAATCTTCTGCCAAAGTAAAAGCAGCGAAGATAAAATCCCCTGAAAAACCCTGGGAGCATGTGTGACTACAGGCCAAAGCTTGCAAGAGAAACCACAACACAGACAGAAAATTACAGAGTGGCCAATGTAAACAACAAGAAGTCTAAATTTGATGGCGCCTCAGAGTCAAAGGACAGAAAGTTTTAGGAGTCCAAAGCTGAAGGTGAAGCTGCAGTAAGTAAATAACAAAGAAGATGATGTTTGGTGGTGTCACTGGTGGACATAGTACAATATGCAAAAAGATGCTAAGGATACCATGAATAAGGTTATTTGCAGAGGGGGGATAAGTACAAAAATACTGTACTTCTGTAAGAGAAGAGCAACCTTGAAAATGTACTCAAGAGAAGTAAATATAGCACTCAATGGATCTTCTAGAGTAAAAAAGGTACCTTTAGTGGTTTACTGTTTCATGTACAAACAACAGCTGAAATGTGAAAATTAAACCTGTCTTTTTTTATGTTATATTAACAGCTGACCCACACAACATGTAAACACAGAGTAACAACTTACTCACACATACATTTAAAATATCTATTGCTTGGTAGTTCTATGCTCTACAAGCTAGACATTGCTAGACAGAGAAAATAGAGTAGTGGATCACTTGGTCTCTGACGTTACAATTCCAGTTTATCGTTCAGTCAGTTCATTTATGCAAAGTTTCATAGAATTAATACATAAACATAGGCATGCCAAAGTGGCCCAGCCATTCTTGTGTGTTTTTGTTGTGGCTGTTGGTGGACGTCCCTTTGTAAGGAGTGATATGACATCCACAAGCAGAAGATGGACTTGATTGGCAGACAAACTTATAACCGTGGCCTCCAAATTCTGATCAGGACATCTTTTAGTTTGGGAAGGCAAATGTGCAAGGCTAAACGGAAATCCCTACAGACTTTCTTGTGAACCAAATTCATAAGTTCATATTTGAGTGATGATGGATGTTTTTCCACGACAGATTTCATAGGTTGACATCCCCAAGAAAAGGAAAATCATTTTAGTCTGACGAGACAGGGTCATTGTGCTGGGCCCCCGACACCTTAGAGAAAAAAAATTGAATTAATTAACTGCCCGAGATGGCATTAGCCTGGCCCCGAGCACAACTGTTAGAAATCGTGGGGAATGTTTTACTAGATTAGGATAATGAGAGTCTTGTTGATGCAAGATGACAAATGTTGTCTGGTTATGGTCAGACAATTAAAATTGTGGCTGCTGTGACAATTCATTCCTAACTATTTTTCACATCATCAGGTTTATAAATATATGCCAATGGTTGAATTGGTTTACAAATTTAGAACAATTTTAATGTATAACATCAAACCTGTAGCTCTAGTGTGAAGAAGGTGATTTCTTCCATGAGTAACTGTAACTTAGCTTACTACATTTTACATCTAGCATGTCCATCACTGGTAAATATCAGTTTACATCTTTGCTTGACAATATATTTCACTTGTTTTGCTTTCATGTCTCTTCGTTCCTTTAAACTTTTTTTGTTGCACATTAGACTGGATGCTAAACTGCATTTAAAAATTGGTGAGTGTAGTTTTGATTTGCATTTACAGATAAAATTGTGCAGTGGTAATCATCAAGATGTGAAACATGCCAACAACATTACATAATATTTCAAAATGTAAATTTTCAATTTAATCTGTGGGACAGTTATACCTGAATGAAATAGCTGACTTTTTTTCTACCTCTTAATAAACACTGGTTAGAACTTGTGTTAGGGGAAGATCAAAGTTCAACCATTTGCTTGTGGTTTTATCTATAACAGCTTTAGTTCAAGGATGCTAACAAAAATCTTCATGCTCACACCCTTCATGACTCACTGGTTTGGGCACTGATGGTGCACCGCTGAACAATGAAACAGCTGTGTATGAAACAGCCACAATTTACAGTCCAGAAAGCAGCTTTGACTCAGAATGCATGCATGCCAAGTGGGGGAAACAGCTGTGACAATACTGAAGACCTATGATAGACCTCAATATCAAGGTATTTACAAAACTTCTCATGCAATGCATTTCTGATCACATATGAGCCATCAGATAAACTTTCTAGAAATGTTCTATTCTTTAAAAAAATGAGGTTTTCCTTATCCTGTTGTTGTATTATTGGCTGAAAATCTGACCACAAAATCACACTATCTGAAAAAACATCTCCCTTTCTTTAAGAGGGTACTTGTCTGTCTTTAAGGGTTAAATGTAAACCTGAGACTCTGAATCACACTTTTGAGATCAAGGGTCTATTAATAAAAATGTAATGAAGATTAATCTTTTTATTGTCTATTTAATCTCAATGGGACTTTTGGTTAAATAGTACAAAGTATAAACAACAACAAAAAAAACATTACCCCAATAAATTTTGTCATTTGCATTGGGATGTGGATGTGTGTAGATGGCTTCTTTTCTTTGCGTGTATTTGCATTTGGATGACAGCCCAAAAAAAGGGCCTGAAGCAGAATTCCGACACATTTCGAATGCTACTAGATGTGGTTTCCTTTGACTGCTCTTATTTCCTCCTCTGTATCTCATACACATGCTTGTTCACACGGCCCACTTCAAAAGCTTTAAGTCCTGTTGTCACTGACTCTCTATTGTTGTGGACCTTCTTCAATCCAACTGTTTTTGCTGCCTGCCTTTCCTGCAAATTTACATTACAAGGTTCAGCCAATTAACTGTAAGTTTTTCCTTCACAGTTGACTGATTTGGGATTTTTCTTAGGTTATAAGGATATATATTTGTAAAATAAAAACATATTGTATCTATCTATATCTGTATCTATAAATCTATATTTGTAGCTATATCTATATTTGTATCTATATCTATATCTATACATGCATGGAAAATTGTTGGTACCTTTCCATAAAAGAAAAAGAACACCCACAATGGTCACTGAAATAACTTTAAACAGACAAAAGTAAGAATAAATCAAAGTTTACTAAAATTAACTAATGAAAATCAGACAATCCTTTGAATTGTGGATCAGCAGAATCATTTTAAGAAACCAAATAATGAAACTGACCTGATCAAAAATGATGGTACCCCTGCAAATGATTGTAAATAATTTGACCATCGGGACATGTTAAACTAAGTTGTGTCCTGTTAGCATCACATGTGTCTCCATGCTTGTAATCAGTCAGTCTGCCTATTTAAAGGCTGAAAAGTAATCACTGTGCTGTTTGGTTTGTGTACCACATTGAACATGGACCACAGAAAGCTAGGGAGAGAGTTAACTCAGGAGATTAGAAAGAAATATGATAGACAAGCATGTTAAAGGTAAATGCCATAAGACCATCTCTAATCAGCTTGATGTTCCATTGTTGTTTGAGCTAAAGTAGACTTAATAGAAGATGGCAGGAGAATGGAGGACACCACTGTTGAAAGCAAATCATAAAAAAGGGACTGGATTTAGCCAAAATGCACATTGACAAGTCACAAAACTTCTGGGAGAATGTCCTTTAGATAGATGAGACAAAACTGGAGCTTTTTGACAAGTCACATCAGCTCTATGTTTGCAGACCCAAAAATGAAGCATACAAAGAAAAGAACACTGTCCCTACTGTGAAACATGGCGGTAGCTCAGTTATGTTAGTTGTTTGTTGCATCTGGCACAGGGTGTCTTGAATCTGTGCAGGGTACAATGAAAGACTATCAAGTCATTCTGGAGTGAAATGTGCTTCCCAGTGTCAGGAAGCTCGATCTGATCTGCAGATCATGGCTCATCCAACAGTATGATGACCTAAAATACACAGCTAAAAACACCCAAGAATGGCTCAGAGCGAAACACTGGACTATTCTGAAGTGGCCTTCCATGAGCCCTGATCTCAGTCCTATTGGATATTTGTGGAAGGAGTTGAAACATGCAGTATGGAGAAGACACCCTTGAAACCTGAGGCAGCACATATATATATATATATATATATATATATATCTATATATATATATATATATATATATATATATATATATATATATATATATATATATATATATGTATATATAAATACATACGTATATATGAATAAAACTGAAAAACAGAATGTATCAATCTCTTGGCATTTTATAATCTATTTTAATGTGACAATTCTGTGGAGAAAATAATAATAACTTTAAATTTAACATGTCTGATAGTAAATGTCCTGATGAGACAAGCACACAAAGACAGGAAGTAATGAGATCATGGAACTTGAAAATCTTCTCTTGTGTGGATCAGAGGAAACACACACATTCATTTAATCCAATATCCAGCACACCACGACGGTCTGCACCAGAAAAAAAGTTCACTCTGTGTCTGTGTTGTGCTTTTTTGAAAAGTGCTTAAACCTGAAATAATCTATTATCCTCCAGAGTTGACAAAGTAAACCCAGGCAATAAAACTACATCTTTGACTATTAAACAATTGATTGTCTTGAAAAATACTGTTTTAAGTTCATTTTTTTTGAGACATGTTTCAACTTCATGACAAAGAACATAACTGCAAAGAAACAGAAACTGCACATACTGTCTTACTGCAGTTCATTTATTTTTTAGAATATAAAGACATGAGCTAAATCAAATTGGTTGTCTTCTTCCTCTGCTTCTTTTGCTTCCTCCTCCTTCAGTCTGTAAAATAGAAAAAAAACATATTGTTTATGCTGCACAGTTACCCTTATATAAAAAAATACAATCTTAAAAAAGAACATCTGGAGTATTTAACCCTTTAAGGCCCAAGACTATAGATTATAGCCAGAAAATTCTAATTTTTGGGGGCTAAAATGTTCGTTTCACTTTCTGCTAAAATCCATAAAAAACCAAACATCCATAAAATTCAGCATTTAGATTTTTCATTTGATACATTAGGTGTTTTTGGCAACTGATAATCCATTTGAAGACATTTTTATCATTTATCTGATTGTATTCAGATGTTTTTTTTTTTTTTAATGTATTTTTTGGGCATTTTGTGCCTTTAATGATAGGAGAGACAGTGAATAGGCTTGTGAAAGGGTGTGAGAGAGTAGGGGAAGACACTCTGCAAACTGGCCACAGGCGGGATTCGAACCTGGACTGGCAGAAGAAAGTACATGGGGTGCCTGGTTGCTAACCACTCCGCCAAACCAGCACCCCTGTATTCAGATGTGTTTTTTGTAATTTGTTGATCATATTGAGTAGATAGAGGTGTTATAAAAATATGTATCAAATATGATACAGTCGGCTTTATAGAGTTAAACACAAAGTCTCCATAATTTAGTCACACAGACTCAACAAAAACAGATGTATGGTGTGACTTTATCAGGTTACCACTTACACGTTCTTTAAACAGGAAGGAAAATGGTAAATAGGCCCCATCAATCCCACTTATGATATAAAAATAACGATTACAAACCTCGATGAATGTATTCTTTTGTTTGTGTTAAACTACATGCAGTAATCTAGAGCACACTTGTCAGAGAATTAAATATGTGAACCAGCTCCTCCTCCCAGTGCTTTAATATCACTGTCCAGTGGTCAGTAGATAAATGCATTTGTCAGTGTTTTGCTGTGACAAATAAACGTGATGTTCAGAGAACCATTTCTAATTAAAATGGCATCAGTTTGGACTGTTCAGTGAATGTTGGTCATGCTTGCCCCTCATCTTACATTGTATTTTAAATTTTGGACCCTTCTGTGATTTGACACCCCTGACCTACAGTCTTATTTACATAATTGTAATTTTTCATATGTGATGGTATTATTGGTGTCAGCTACATACCATTTTTTTCCACACAAAAATGTAGGGGTTTAAAAAAACAACCCACCAAATTACAGAAACTTGCCAACTTTTAAATTATTTATTAAAATGCTTTTAATTCAGTTTGCGAGTCTTGGTTTTATGTGTTTATATTTTCATAAATTGCGTTTTATCTTAACAAACTGTGTTATGTGCTTTTCCATTTTTATTATTTCATTAATTTTATTATTTGTTCTAATCTTAGCTTTGTTTACTTAATGTGATTTTATTTCATCATTGTAGTCACTGTGTAGCACTTGAGTAAACTTGATTACTTTAAAAATGTGCTATTTGTATTGAAGTTCATGGATTGCATTCAAATAGCCTAGCTACTTCCCAATCCGGTTAATTCAGGCACATCTTGACTTGCCCCAAGGCACATGAGTGTACCTATTCAAGCCGTCTGGGAACAACTGCTCCAGTGATGTGAGAAAACAAGCAGGGATGGGTGCTAAACTGGGTCAAGGCATGTAATAACCAAAATGTAGATTTGGGTGCTTTCCTGGGAACCAACGATGGAGGTACAGATAAAACCGCATAACAAATCTGGGGCACGCTGATGTGGTTAAAAATCCTCTATTTTTAGTAGAGCATTCACACAAAAATTAAGGATTTTCATCACATCAGTGTGCATCAGATTTCCTGTGAGTTTCTATGCTGTGTTAATTGGATTGAGGAAGTAGCTTTAAAATGGCTATAATTCTGTGTGTACATAACAAAAGTAACAGTGTTGAGTTTTAAAAAAGAAATGGTGGCGTATAATACATTCAAATACAGCATATGTGTTCCTTTGGTTCAGTAATAATTAATAATAACAGTGTTGTTATCATGTTTTTACTTTACAAATGAGCCTTTGAGCAGAGAGAAGTCAAAAAATGTAACCCAGTTGCTAGTGTGGCCCAGCCCTGACCCAGACTCAATGGCAGGCCTATGGGGTACTCCCCCATAGGCCTGCCATTTGAGCCCTCCCGTACAAGGGGAATACGGGAGGGCTTTAGATCAGAGCTCTGGCCAATCAAAACTCTACATATGTCAACGTCATCCACTGTTTCCTCGAATAGAGCCGACTGCTCGCTGAGCCCTCCCCCTGTCTGTGAAACCCTGTCAGCTCTCAGAGTCCGGGCCTGCAGAACTTGAGCAAGACTGCAGAAACTGTGCTCTGACATTTCGGAGCCCCTTTGGTAAACCGGAGCTTTAATGATTGTTGGTTCTTGGTTACATTTAATGCTGGCCAAAGGTGAAAATATCGTCATTTTATAGGCTAGGCCTACTGTTATCAGTCCATAAGTCAATAGCGCTTCCCCACCCCAAAGATTTTTTTTCTTAACTTTTGAACATTAGGAAAAATCCTTGTGTCGAACAATTTGACTTAACTTAGCCTAAAGTTGAAGGCAACTTGTTTGAGATTCAAAGTCTCGGGAGTTAAACACAAGTAAATACATGAAGAAACACTAAATAACAAATTACGCCAGATCTATACGAGTCACAATCGACCACAATGGTAAAAGAATGATCACATTTAATTTCTCAAACATGCTAATGTTTATTAGACTACTTTTAATAATGAGGTCTGAGCAGGGTTTTTGTAGCATTGACGTCAAATCCGAGCCTATATGCTTCCTACTTCTGTACAAAGGCCTTGGTTGGATATCTCACAGATAAAAAAAAAGTTGATTGTCGCCTTTCTGGTGGAAAAAATTGAAAAGATGAAAATGTTTTTCTAATTGTAAATCCTATCAGAGCGATATTCTAACCGCTTGGTTGGCTACATCGTTTAGCATAATAACGAGTTATCCAACCATAAGCTTTTAGCTTGAAACAGAGCAAAAACAGCATAGACAGGCCATTTTTGCAATGGGGGTTTTGGATAATTTGAGATACATATTATCCAGATATTCGGTTAATCATAACCTGACGTTTAAAAAGTAGTGATAACCTCTTTTATGAAACTACATGTATTTCGTCAGCTGTGACAAAGTGTTGAAAATACTATTACACACCTAATTTATCCACATAATTACAAAATGTAGCACAGGTAGGTTTATATGTATTTTATGCATGACAAGTAGGGTACATAATCACAACACGCAAGTAGAAAAACTGTCCCCATCTGGATTTAACCGGCCTAAACATGTTCACAGCTTCATATCTGATTTTCTTACGCAAACTGTAAAGTACAGGTTTCTTGTTAAATGAGCCGCATGCATGTGTGATTATAATGTATCAATGATAGAAACATTAAAATGCTTCACTTTGTGTTTTATGTAGCATCTAAATATAAATAGGAACTCGTGATGTGAGCAATGCAAAATGTAAAAAAACAAACAAACGTATGTCCAGCTTAAATTTGATGAGATTCAGTCCATAACAGTGCAAACTTCAACTGTTGGACTCTTCGCATAATTATTTGCATCAGAAAAGACTAAATGTATCAAATACATGTATAATCTCTGTGCATTTTCACTTTTACTGTTATTTCTATTCACATTTAGGCTATTTGTACTTATTGATATTGTAATTATGAATATTATCGGTATTAGTACATATTAATCATAGTTGTTACAGTAATATTGTATTAATGATGTGGATCATTATTCACTCAGGCACTCGCTTCACTTACTTAAAGTTACAGCCTATTTGTGAGATGCTGCTCTACAGAGTAACTGTCAAGTATTTCTTCATGTCTGTGTATTTCATACTGTTGCGTTGTTTAAAAAAGTCATTTAACAGTCTTTCTATCACGGACGGAACATTTCCTCCAAACTGGTGGATCTTTTGTACATATTCAAACTCCAATTAGATTGTTTTATATGTACAGTGTGCTAAGAAGTGAATATATGTTGGGGTTTTCAAGGGAATTTATTTTGAAATTAAATTTAATTCAACCCCAAGCTTTTTTTTTTTTTTTTTGGTCTGTCGTCAGGGGCTGGACCATCCCTACCAGAAAGGGAAGGTTCACCCCTGCTTGTTCAACCAAACGTCCTTTCAGGCTTGTCGATTTTCTTTAAGGCAGCTGCAGAACAGAGAAGGTTTAATGAATCAACAAACTACACGTTAAACTGACGTATGACAAAAGACTATGTTTTTTTCCCCTTCATCAATCTCGAGCACAGACTGGCGCTACTGCCGAGAGTCACCATCTGATTTCATGGGCACACACACACCTGTAAAGCCAGCTCGTAACTCTCCCATCACCGTACTTACTTGCCATTCATCCCCGTACACACGCGCGCCCGCACGCACATGCAGCAGCGACGCACTAGGCGTGCTTCACGGTGGAGAAAAGCTCGTGAAGTGATGAATGTCGCTCGTGATGCATCAGATCTCCGTGTAATGCAAACAGTTTACCTTTTCTGGCGCGTTAGAGCTCGAGTTCACAAAATTTGGCGGTTAACGCGCGGTTTGCGCCGCACATCCTCAAACAAAGACAAGGAAGTCAGACTGAAGTGTGATGGTGCGGAGCTGGGAGAGAGGGCGCGAGCAGGGATGTTTGGCAAAAGTTGCGGTGATTTGTTGCAAGGCCACGCTGAATTCGCGAGGATTACCTCCATTTGCGTCAGCTGATAGCGACATTTCTTTAAGGGACGCATTAACCTGTAGACTGCTGCTGACATCTGGAAAATACAGATAGCCTAGATCGACGGATAGACACAATTATATCATCAATTACAACCGAGGCCCCTAATAAACAAGATATTCCCTTTAAGAAACAGGTAGCTCACAGTTTGAACAGTTTCCTCTGGTCTGTTGATCTCTGTCTGTCTCTCTTTCTCACTTCATCTTCGACCCGCAGCAGGCTGTCTGAAAACACAGGAGGTTTATCCGTGCAGTCTGCAGACTTTTCAACACTTAATTAAGTAAGCCTACATCGTTTACAAACCTGTAATCAACATTCTCAAAGTTTCCAGGTGCTACACTCATCCTCACCTGCCCCTGAGCGCAGAGCGAGTACACGCGCCCATGAACCGAGAGGAAGAGAGAGGAAGGGAGGGAGAGAGAGAGAGAGAGAGAGAGAGAGAGAGAGAGAAAATATACATACAGAGCTTACAGAGAACGAGACTGAGTGGGAGACGTGGAATTGCGCGAAACAGGAAGAGAAAGGAGGAAGTTGACAACCTCTTGATTAACGTAAGCGGCTCAATTCAAAGAAGGGCTCGTGCAGGCACCTCCCACAGAACGTGCGCCCTTTATTAACTTATTTGCCTATACCGCCTGAAGGAGAGGGTCGGCACTTTTGTTAGCTAAAACATTATGATAAAAGCAGACGCCCAACACATGTTGCAGATTCACCAGGCCTGAACACACAAACGTTAACAAAGAACACGAGAGAGAAAGATGTGGCATCTAATCAGCTTCTAAAATCCAACACTGATGATTAAAGTAATTGCTCTAGAATTTTTGGTGGGGTTCACATCGCGCGACTTGCAAAAATTCCGGAGAAAGGAATTTGACCCCAAGTTTGAAAGTGCATGGTACAAGGACTGACACCAAATAATAACCTACTGCCGCCTCACACTGTCTTCCAGTTTCTGGTGATTGTGGTTTGTTCTCTGCAGGCGCTGCCCACACCTTCAGCCGTGTTGTTCATTCCACGAATGCATGATTTGTCATTTAATATTTGATGTAGGCAAACTTGTAAGCACGCTCAAGGGGAAAATTGGCTTTTATGTTAGAAATAAGTCCTGTTTTAACTCTGCGGCTAGGAAGAATTTTTTAAAGCTTTGCTGTCTGATCAATTATGGTGACATTTTGTACATGCGTGCATCCTCATCAGTTCTAAGCGCTCTTCATGCATGCCGTCATTACTTTTGCTAAATTCCTCACTCATCACTGCACTCTTTATGATCTGGTAGGCTGGGCATCCTCATCAGTCCACAGACAACAACACTGGGACATTTTTATCTGCAAAGCAGTTTGGGGAATTACCAACATACATCTGAAGCTTTCTTTGTCTCAGCTCTTCATGTACCAACATGCGCTCTTTTAATTTGTTGCTCTTTACATTTACTCGGGCTCTTACAGAACTTGGACAGACAGGGGCGAAAATCCATCTTCATTGTTGGGGTGGGGGGGTGGGGGGGTGTAATAAACAGAGTAAATTTAGGAGGGAATATGCTGTCTTTTTCTGTGCTGTCTAATATTTTCTAAAATGTTTTAAATAGCGATACTTAACAATGTAATTAGGCGATGTCATCATTCCTTATAAGGAATGGAAATTAGAAACTGGATCTGTTCAAGTGAACATCCAAGTCAAAGTTATCACCACTTCCTCTTAAAACCAATAAATACAGAATAGAACATCAAACTCAAGAAAGCCTACATCGATGGATTTTTAAGTCTGTTAAAACTATTTCACTGGAGAAATCTAAAACAGTGTAACATTTGTGTCATAATGAGAGGATGTGGATGTCAGCATTTCACATGTCTGTCCTCTTTCACAGCCTGTGTGCACAGCAGCAGTGAAAAACTCTGAGCAAGTCATAGATTCATTGAAAACCAAGATGTACAGCTGTGTTATATGCAGTGCAATTTTAGTTTTAGTTAATCAATCTGTTAGTCAGCTTGAATACCATGCTGTTTTTGCTTTAACCATGCCAGTCTTTGGACAAGGGGGTTAAAATGCTGCTTTTCATGCTCTGTGTGTGCTTGTTGAACAACCAGAGGAATGAACAGGCTACTGTAATTTATTAACTGTTCAGTGTTTTGATACACTTACTCACTCCTTGTCCTCGGCGACAGTGCTCTCTGCCCTGTGTGTGTGTGTGTGTGTGTGTGTGTGTGTGTGGGTGTGGGGCAGCACAGCAACAGGCAGCAACAGTTGGACCAAACCACTGAGGATTGCAGGGAGGGGGGGTTGTAATCTTTCACTTGTTCAAATGGTCAAACACTGTGTTTTTAAGTCACGTGAGTTATTTTGTATGGTAGCCTACTACAACAGAAAACTTTTATTTGTGCTTAAGACAGGATTTTAGGGGGAGACAACTTTAGGGTAGATGGGGACACGACCCCTGTGTCCCCCCCTCCCCCCGGGATTAGCGCCTCTGTGGACAGACTGCACCACAACCTCCAAAAACAGCTGACACACATGGTGTCGTTCATCTCGCTGAGACCATTTGAAAGGATCATGTAGCATGTGATGAGAGAGAACTGAAGCTGCTTCTCATGAAGGGTTACTGTACTTATAAGCCTGTTTTAAAATGTGAGTTGTGCTGTTTAATGTTTTGTCTTGTTTTTTTTTCAAGCCTGTATCACTGTATTGGCTGCTACTTTGGCCAGTTCTCTCTTGTAAAAGAGATTTTAATCTTAAAGGGACTTTCTGGTTAAATAAAGGTCAAATAAAATTAAATAAATGATCTCTATAGGTTGTGCCTCGTAAAGATGACCAAACGGTATAAAATACCAGTTGATTGTAAATTGGTAATTTGATATGAAGAGTAAGGGCTACGCTTTTTTTTCACCCTCCTTAAGTTTTTCCAAGTAAAGTATTTTACCCGAGAATATTCTTATCTTCTAACCTGGGAAAAAATCTTGCAAGAAAGATAAAACTGAAATAAAGCACTCTGCAGAGAAATAGATTACTCCATCAAGAAAAGTCTGCGCGCAACCGCCTTCAATCAACAAAATGCAAACCCCATTTTTCTTTCCTTTATCTTAAAGTAATACTTTGAAAAAAATGACAAAAAGTATTTAGAACATATATAAACCACCACGTTTGTGAATTTATTTCTGTTATAAACGAGGAGAGTTTGAATTTTCCCTCCTATTAATTTGGACTGGGCCCACAAAAGTCACCAGCGATTATAAGGAGAGCCCTCCCAACAATATGTTTTATTCAGTGCCTGTCCCTGCATTACTTTCATTAAAAAAGGTCAAATAAGTTGTGTTTGATTTGGTTACCATTATATGCCAGCTCCATGTCATATACTTCTGTGAAAAGCATAAACTAATTTGAGAAAGAGCCGCACGGCTGGAAACGTCACATTAAATTCTCGAAAGGATCTTTTCTGTTTTTCCGTGAGTTTTTCTGGATCCAGCACCCAACCAGGGATGTGCGTGTCTGCTTTATTTTTTTATTTTTTTCTATGTGATGCATTTTGTCATTAGAAATATGATTTTTTTAATGCAGAAATTAACAAATCATTGCAAGAACATATTTACTAGAGGTATGGGGTAACACATTCAAGACCAACACTTATTCAAGCTACAGAAGGAAGCTGTAAGAACTTTAAAATGATCACACACTGAACAAACCAATATATTTTCGTTGATATATTCTCTAAAATTTCATGACCTAATGAGGCTGATGTGCTATCCAAGAAAATAATTAGCTTTTCCACAGTATTCAGAGACTGAAATCAGACTGTCCATATGGAATGAGGAGAACATGTTTTTTTTTATAAAGACTAAAATTAGGATAAATGTAAAGCCAACATATGTATCTGTTAAAGGGGTAAACGAGTTTATTATTAATTAATAAACGTATTTTTTTTTTAACTTTTTTTTTTTTAAAGGAGTTGTCAGTTGTAAAAAAAAAACAGATATAGCAAAGAGCTAAAACATCAACAGTAAATTTTTGATAAAAACAGACAATATGGAGTGCTCTGTCCTTCTCTATCTGATATTTTTCTTTACTTAAATTTTTAACTACCTGTATTTTACCTCATGCTCGAATTTTGGTCTTTTTTTCTGCTTTAGCCTACAACCTTTCAATCTGTTAAGCCCTTACTTTGTTGGGATTTCACTATAACAAAAGCGTGACACTGAACATAGCTACTAGGTTGTCTGCAAATATCGATTTCAGAAACTTGATTAATTGATCACATTAGCTGAACCCACATGGAGCTGAAACATTTCTTCATATTAATCGGTCGTTTCTTCTAACTAAAAAATCTCAAAATTAGGGCAGGAAATAGCAGCTTCCTCCTCCTAATGCAGGCCCCGGCCCCTCCTCCTGTGGGCCAGTCATTTTAACGTTTTATGTCAGAGGCACATAAAAGAACTGATAATCTATTCAATTTATTCTACATCTTAAATTATGATATTTTTTTGTTTTTAAAGTAAATTATTGTCTTAAATTATGATATTTTTTTGTTTTTAAAGTAAATTATTGTCTTTTGTCAACATGAATTCCCGTGAATCCACTTACAAAAATTCTTTAGGGAATTGATTTAAGGTAGTCGTATAGGTTTTGGTTTAACCACATGAGATAATAAGAAAATACTTTATCATAGGAACCACCGAGAAGTTTGCACAAAACAAAAAAAAAGTAAAATCGTGGCTGTTTAATAAAAGCCGATGGATGGGCCCTGAAGCCAGATCAACAGGCTTCAGAGTTTCATACATCAGTATTTTAGTGAGAATAATTTTTATAATTGAAAATTATGATAACCAACGCAAAAGTGAAATCATGTTGTGCGCCTGTTATGGTGCGCCAACTTTGCGCTTTGTTAGATGTGATTTTTTTCCAGGAAAAAAATGAATGCAGGTTTACTTTTAAACTCAAGCTGAACAGATGTTTTTTTTAGGATGTTGGTGAAAAAACACTCACGTGTGCCCAAATACTCCTGGATAAAATAGTAGACTTCAGCCACCTCGGCTTGCAGCGCGACCTGTGCGGCGCTCTCCCCCTCAGAGTTAGGGGCCTGGGGGTTCACGGTGCACTCGATCAGCAGCTGTACCACACTCAGGTGGCCCTGCCTGGCAGCCAGATGCAGCGGCAGGTTACCTCTGGCATCCACGAGGTTCGGGTTTGCGCCGTGGTCCACCAGCACGCGCACTGAGTCCACATAGCCATCGCGTGCTGCGTCGTGGGTCACGGTGAGCTGGAGCACAGGGTCGGGCAGGTTGGGGTCAGCTCCGGCCTCGAGGAGGGCCTTTATGAGGGCAGTGTTTCCCAACTGCGCCACCTGTACAGGGCAGAGGAGGAGGAGACACAAACACATTCAGAGGAGGTTGAACAATGAGAAGAAATTTGCAAGTGAACTACCGGTCGAATATATATACAGGCTTTAAGCTGCTCTACATCGAAAGTACACCATATTTCCACATTTTTCACATCAAAGTGAACATGTAATGTCCTTGTTGAATCTGATTATTTAACTTTTCAGGAGTGAAAATGACTCAAATGAAAATCACTGAGGTAACCACCTTTGTTTTAACTGAAATTGTCTCTGGTAGTGATAGAAAGGGTATTCTTGTAACCATTTTGAGGCAGTTTTGTTGTGATTGGTCTTCTTTATGAGCAGGCTGAGACAGTAAAACATCAAGCAGAAACCATTTCCTCATTATAAAATGGCTGTGTTTCTTCACATGTTGTCATTCACCAGTTTCTCAAAGCTTCAGTTGTATGCAGTTTTTTACTGATAGGCTACAGCAAAAACAATTGTATTATATTTGAAATGAGTTTTCTTAAGATCAAGGTAAAATTCTTCAACACTAAAAATACCCCAGAAACTTATATTGTAAGACCCCTGAGCATTAAGCTTTCTAACTGAAGAAATATGGCCCATGTTTTTTCCCATCACTGTAAATTAAATCAATACCACCCAGCCGATGAAATTACCTTTTAGAGTCAGATTGCAAACTTGAAGAGACCAAATCAAACTGTAAAGACATCAAAGACCACTGGCACTAACACTTTATTGTTAGCAGTGATCTTCAAAAGTGTTTTCGTAAGAATACTTTCATTTTCTCTTTTTTATTTGCAAGGGAAATTTGTCATAAAACAGCCAAAAACAGCTCCATTTCTATTTACTCCTCATGGCTCTGATCACTCTGCTGAACACTTTGCTCAAAGACCTACATTAGCTTCCTAAAATTACATATTTATGTAAAATATTTATCCAGCACAACACAACCAAAATAATTATATTCAAAATACATTTTTTCTCAAAGTCAAGGTCAAGGTCTTATTCAAAGGTTTGGTAAAAACTTGTGGTCAGATGGGGCACTTTTATAGAAAGTTGTAAACAAACTAACACAGTTTGATCAAACAATGTATTTGCAATATTTTCAGAGTGATTTCTTAAAGCTAAGTTATTGATGATGTTTTCCATGTTTGAAGAGATTTGGGTAAACTCATGCAGAGGGCAGCTTATTCTACAAAGCTAACAAATCCAAAACTCCTCTCTTACATCTGTCCTCCCTTTTAAAAAGTTGCATGCATTTCAGCTACCAAGTTTAAATGATAAATAACATGTATTCCAAGAAAAAAAACATAAATGATCTCCTTTTTACATCAACAAAGAAAAATCAGGAAGTCAGATGTGTGCTTTGTCACACTGCTTTGACTGCAGTGCAAAAAAATGCATCAAAATATATCTTTTCCTCAATCCACTTCAACAAAAACTGATTGAAACAGTTTTTACCCACCTGTAGAGCAGTCCTGCCGTAAGAATTGAATGCATTAACATCAGCTCCCTGTTGCAGCAAAAACAAAACTTCTGGTAAATTTCCACTAGCAGAGGCATTGCAGAGTCTGTCTGCTAGTGGCACCTCAGCCATGCTTTGAAAATAATTTGAAGAGATATAATCCAACGTCCTTGAGAAGATGCGGCAAAAATGTGTTCATCCAGGAGGCATGTGGTCTACATCTCTCTGAAAGCCCCTCCTTCGCTTACATCACCTACATTATAACCTTCCATCAAGGAACACATGGCAGTGAGGTGGAGGGGTTTCATTTCTCAGACATCTAAAGGAAAAAGAGGAAATCATTGATTTAGTTAAGGAGGTCCTACATAAATGATGAGCATAAAAGGCATTCCTTATATTTTACTCAGCATTTATGCTATTAAACTTGAACCCGTACCTTTTATTTTTCTTTTTTTTATCTTTAAGCATTGGAATGACTCTAAATTCAACAGAAGTTCAAATATTTATTTTAAAGAAGATAGTTGCCAGAGACTAGCTCACCTTAATAATTTTAATAAACCACACTCTTTCCTCTACTACACAGTTTGACCTCTTACAACACATATACATTCACTACTTACTTTATAATCTTTAATTTAGCCAAAATGATAATAAAAGCTATTCAATGAATCCTTCTATGGGTATTTATGGTCACCTTACAGATCCTACAACATTTCAACATAGCACAGAATCAGTCCTCAGTAATTATTTGTATACCCTTATTTTACACTCCATTTTGCATTTAAGCTTCAAAGCGACAGCTGGACCCATAATAAATTCCATACAATGCATCATAGGTCTTAATTATTTGGCCACTGATTTCTCATCCAAGTTTTATAGTAGTCTTAGCAGCATTAAGGGAGTATTGATTAAATTTATGTGATCTGGCATAGAGGTATGATTGTATATGAAACTGTATAAATAACAGGGGGAAAACATGCATTTAAAAAAAAAAATTACTGTTAAGACATATTTAACATTTTTGTTTAACCTTTATTTCAACACAGTTCTGAATAAAAAAAAATCAGACTTTACCTCAAAATCCACATCTTAACTACTTAGGCTAAAGTAAATTGTACCAGCCCTACAGTTTGGTTAAAATCAATCACAAAAACTAAATTTTCATAAATTAGAATTTTCTTATTGAAAACACAGCAGCAAATGACATTATTTTTAAAAATACTAATATCTGAAATTTTGTGGTGTGTATTGGCAAGATACAATGTATACTATCACAATGCAGAGGTGACAATGAAATACCTCAAGATACACTAAAATAACCAAAACATTTTCTCTTCTTTTATTTGCATGTGAGGTTTTTTTTAGAATACTCCTTTTCTATTTACTCCTCACAGCGATGGCTCAGAGGAGCACATGCCAGATATCTGGCGTGTGCTGCTGACCTCTTGGCCAGGTCGCCCATGCAAATAAAATCCTGATATCAATGGGATTTATCTGGTTAAATAAAGGCTAAATAAAAATAAAACAAACTTACCTGCCCCTTGCTCAAAGACCTACATCAGTTTCCTAAAATTACTTCTTTATGTAAAGTATTCATCCAGTGTAACACAACTGAAATAGTTCTATTTAAAACAGGCCTACATTTTTCTCAAAGTCAAGGTTAGGGTCTTACTCAAAGGTTTGATTAAAACACTTGTGGTCAAAGGGGGCACTTTTATAGAAAGTTGAAAACATATTGATACAATGTATTTGCAATATTTTTAGAGTGATTTCTTAAAGCTAAGTTTACTGATGATGAAATCTGTGTTTGAAGAGATTTTGGTAAACTGATGCAGAGGACAGCTTATTCTTCAAATCTAAATCTCCTCTCATAATATTTTTTATTCTTCTTGAAAATCAAGCAAAACATAACATTTTTGTTAAAATACAAATATCTGAAATTATGGGTGTGTATTGGCAAGATTATGGTGACCATATTATAACGCAGATGAGACAATAAGACACACTATCAACACACACTGCAATACTCAAAACCGGGGAAGACATTGCAATATAGCTGTACTTTTTTCTGTTCTAATTTAATCAGTAACATTAAAGGAGAACATTACAAGCATAAGAATAGTTTTAATCATTTATATTAAGTATTTTTCTTGCAACTTGAATAAACTTTATTTCATGTCCCAGAGTTAAATATAATAGCAACAAATATAAGAAAGAGACGCCCTTGACCCCCAAAAGGAAAAGGGGTAAAGATAATGGATGAAATTATACATATCAGTACTGTGTTTTAAAATAGTGGAGCAGTATTTGGCCACAAATATTGTAATATAGAAGTGTGTGTTAGTGTGTTCTTACAACTCTACATACATTCATATTGTATTTCTAATTTGGTTATTATAATTGAAGGAAGCAGTAGTTGTACTTATGTTTAAAATGTGCTTAATTTCCCAGCTGCATCATAACTTATTTTACCAAAACAATCTAGCCTCTGCAACACAAACCTCGTGTTTTTTCTGTCATCTATAATGTGTTTGAAATAAATGTCCTCTGCACTCTGGCATGAAACTGTCACTCATTGTTTTATTACTTAAATCAACATAACAAGAACTTTCATTTTTAATCATTTGTGGGTTTTGTTATTGTTATTGTCACTATCATCTAAAGAGGGCAGGATGAAATTTAAGGGGGCTTTAGCCCCATTTAAAGATGATCTAAAATCGCCCGTGGTCTGCCATCTTAGAAATGTCTTGTAGGCTAATGTCAGAGGATGCATTTTCTGTTGACTTATTAAAATTCATGAACATACTCTCACAGTAAAGGGAAGCATATTCACAGGTAGAAGCTCTACATTAAGTGCATAGCTGAACATAAGGGTTTAGATATAGCTGAGAAGAATATTTATTTATGACTGTTAAAAAGTAACGTGCATGGACATAGATGTGAACTGTCCCGTTGCCTCTATTTTCTTGCAAAATAGGCCATCTCGTGGCTTAGCATTCGAATTGCATCTTATTTTTATTCATGATCAAAATAAAATCTCACCTACATGATGACAAATGTGAGTGTTTGTTGAGGTCTACGTGTCATAATGTCTTTCAGAGCAGAGCACCTCTAAAATTATGATCCAAGAGCAGCCCCTGGAAAACACTTGTTGTTTCACTTCCTGCTTTTAACTCACAGAAAAAAGCGAATAATAACGAAAAGAGTCATAATTGAGCGTCTCCATATTCGGCAACAATCCCGCCTGGACCGATGATTTCTCTGCAAGAGCTGAGTGAAAGAGAGACAGGGGCTCTTCATCCAGAGGTCTCACGGTCATCCTCAGTTTTTGGTTGCTCTGTGGCCTGTAACGGTAAACCCTCCATCAGCCCGGGCCGGCCTGACAAAATAAAGTCCGAGTGATCGTCTTCAGACCTGCAGGCGAAATGTCCCGACACGTTTCAGCGTCTTCATCCCGGGATTATCCGCAGAGGTTCACTGTCGCATCCCAGGTTCGTTAGATGTGTGGATTAAGCTGTTAAGAGCAGGATGTTTGTCCTTTCTGATCGACTGAGTAAATAATTTTTAAACAATGTTGCCAAAAAGATGAGGGAGTGTGATTGGATGAAAAACGGAGGCGGGACTAGGAAGCTGCCGTGATGCTGCAACGGCCATAAAATGCCCGTATTATCTATTTTCAGCATGGCAACAGAGGGGGTATTATTGCACTATGGGACTCTGCCAACCTAAGACACCTGCTTAAAATCGCAATATATTTTTTAAACCAGAATATAAACAAAGGAAAAACAAAGATCGCAAATAAAAAGAAACCAAGAGAGTCATGACAATCTTTCCTAGCTTTTGCTGCCCTCTAGGGTCTTTGAGGATACTTGTCCCACAAGGCAGCTTACTTAGGCCGTAATCCAGTTCGGTCCAGTTTCTCTTGAGTGATGAAGGTGCTTCTCTGGGTAAATTTCGGGAACCCAGGGAGAATTTCCTGAATGCAAACAGACAAGCGGCAGCAGCAGCACATAAACAAGAATAAACAATAGGCTTTTTAAATAGTCATGTTTGATTACATAAAAGATGTGTGTAAAATGAATTCAATTAAAATGAAAACAATGTCATTCGTGAGATGTATCAGTGAGAGTTATGTGCCATTAGTGGGTCATCGGTAACATGTATCTCCCCAAGACATTACTACATATTAATTAAGGACAATATAATGTGGTTTGCAAAAGTCGTGTAGATTCTCAATCATCCAGGTCATGGTTATCTTGAAGATTCAAAAACAAGGCAACTGGACTGTGCTGAGTTTTGGGAAGACGTTTCACTTCTCATCCAAGAAGCTTCTCCAGTTCCAAATGGCCTTATGACCTGGATGAATGAGAATCTACACGGACGTATTGGATCACTCTTTGGGTTGACTTCAGCTGATCCGGGAGTATGAGAGACCTGACATTTGGAACTGAAGAAGCTTCTGGGATGAGAGGTAAAATATCTTCTCAAAACTCAACACAGTCTAGTTGCCTTGTTTCTGAATCTTCATATGTGCAAACGTTTCTTTATGACTTCAGTCTTCAGATATGGTCTGGCCCAGTCCTGTCCCACATGATGCACTTCATTTGGCCTATCGCAAAGAATGACGGACCTTTACTGGCCCGGATCTGGTTTTCCATATATAAACAGATTATGATAAACCGTTTCCACCATTGCCAGATCTGCCCACCACTTGTCATGCCAGCAGTAGGCTGACTTGATGACAGACCTGGTCCATACTGGTCCGCCAAGTGGGTGGGATTTGCATATGTATGCAAATTTAAAAATAAAAAATATGACCAAACTTTAGCATAATTCTTCTTCTGATTAAAACAGTATTGGCCAATATATTGTATTAACCAAGTTGAGTATTGTGATACTCATCTTGGTATTGGTAGTTCAAATTTGGGTTGATGATGGACATCCTCAAATGGATTAATGTTCAATTTTGATGTGTTTTCTTAGTATTGAAATGCTATGGTGAATGTAACCAAGAACAACAATGCAAGGGAAAATTTAGAAGTACTGAAAAAAGTACAAGTACACAAGTTAAATCAAGTACAGTATATGAAATAGATGTAATTAATTACTTTCCCCCCTTGACAGAAAGAGATGTGCTCTGATTATTGAAATACTAAAAATAATGCTATGAAAGGAATAAGGACAAAGTTACACACAAAATTCATTCTATAAAGGGTAACACTGTGTTTAACTTTTATGACAGACTTACCTAGGAGTGAATAGTAGCTAATTAAATTTACTCATGTTACTGTAATTCATCAGCTTTTGTGTGTACCTTTACTTTTGGAGCAGTTGGCCAGTACTTTTACTTTTAAGTATGCTTTTTGCAGTGCATTTTGCTTAGTTGCATTTTTCATCACATCTAAATATACTGAAACTATCAAAGTTTGGATATGTATTGCCACAATAACAGTTTTTAACTGCAATACTGATATCATGTTTTAGTCACAATATTCAAAACCATAACAACACTTATGCCTGGGAACACGATGCCCCCAAAGGTTGGCTATATTGTGGAGATAAAAGCTTATAACAACACAGAGGATAAAAATGCATCATTAACTAATATTGAGTTACTTAATATTTATTAGGCTAAAATGTGTATCTGTCACAGGGATGGGCAACTTGGGTTGCAATCAGGGCAACATTAGTTTTGTTGATGTTGCTGGAGGTCTTAGTTATGACAACTGTAAAGTGCTATAATTCACAAATGCAGTTGATTATAGTTGAAAAAAAGAAATGTAAAACCTCTCATATGGAGTCACATTATGTAGGTTTATACCTTTGACTTAAACGCCAGTACTAGTGCTACAAGTGATGATGAAGTTCCTTTAACTGTGGATTAACGGGTTTACCTTTATGAAATAGAGTTGAAGAAGCAATGCTTCAGAGCAACATTCAGCAGGCGAAATCAATGTGCGCAAGCCAGAGAGCAAATAGCCATCACTGCATCAGAAAACAGTACCAAACACAGAGACTTTGGAGGAAAAATAAAGTGCTTGGAATTTTCATGCCCAATTGTGCATTCAACCTGACTCAATTAGCTCTGTGGCTTTTTTTTTTTTATGTAAAACTTACACAATTCCATGAAATAACTACACCCTTCAACAGCAATGTACCTTACATGTCGTTCTCTTATCTTCCTTGCAGGTGCAGTGCTGCTGGGAGCACTTTCAGACACTTTATTGACTGTTGTCAAGTGCCTGTTTTATCCCAACTTCAAAAGTACTGAAATGACAACAGACAATCATGGTTCTATTTTCTTGAAAAACAAAAATGTCACGTGTCCTTGTTGATGTGTATTTTTATTTTTATTTTTGAAATTGACTGGTGGGCCATGCTTAGGGAGTCAATTGGATGCATGTGGCCATTGGGCCTCCACCTTCTGGTCTCAAGACACACACAAAGCATTTCATTTTTATTTGTTTATTACACTGTATTTTTTTAAACTGGGACTTACAAAGTGTTCAAAACATTTTCTCACTGATATCTCTAGTATCTGAGCTCTTATAGCCTACCAGGTCAAACTACAAATCCCTGATCGTATTTTTCTATATTTATGGGGAAAATTATCTTTCAATTACTTTAATGGAATTAATTAACTGACTATCACAGTCCAGCTCGTTTTGCATGACACAGAAAGGCAGATCCAAATGCTCTATGCACATCTGTAATGAAGTACTTTGTGCTTTTACTTGAGTAAATCCTTACAGTGCTACTTTTACACGTACATGAGTAATTATTTAAACATAATTGTGCTTCTGATGAATTGCAGTGCACATGCACGTCATCCACTCCTTGACAGATGATTGTTATTTAGGGCATGTAGAAAGCTGAGAGTTAGGATACAGCTCACGTCTCCTTTCAGTTTTACGACACATAGAGCCGTTTACGTCAAATGCCGTAAACCAGTGGAGATGACAATTCTGATATGAGATAACTGAGGACTGAAACGCCACTTTCCTGAATTTCGTGTGTTTGGATGCGTCAATTCCAAGAGGACCTGCTATATCCAGTTTGCCAACCTCTTACCGGTGGTCTTGTCCTTGTAAAGTATTTATTATTACTCAGTGTCCCTCTGTGAGGCGAGAAAGCGACGAGAGGCAGTGGAAGAAGCATTGCTTTTAGCCAGTCATTGCCATGGCCTCCGAAATCGGCGATAGCAACATGGACAGAGAAATGATTCTGGCCGACTTTCAGGTTTGTCTGACACGAGAGTTTGGTACAGTGCTCTGTTTGTCGTCGTTGAATCGTGTCAACAGCACCACACACGACCTGACTGGCGTCGTAAACAGCAGAGCTGAGCTGAGCTTGGCTTTCAGTGGCTAGCAGCTGAAGCTAACTAACTGACAGCTCGCTAACTGATTGTTTGTGTGATTCTCTAAACCAGAGACGCATCGCGGGGCCATCAGCCGAGTAATGTGTCCTGTCTGTGTCTGAGGCTTTCGCTTTGAGTCGTAAAGACTGCTTAAAGTACAACCACGGCACCCACTAGCACTGCCAACTTGTTTACATTCTGTCTGATGGCAGGTTTGGAAACCATTGACAGAGAGCAGCCTCTTCATCAGGACATATATAGGTCAGAGCTGCTCAACAGACAGCATAGGGGAATTTGAGACTTAGAGGTAACTTCCTTTACCTTAATCAAAAATTAAGCTCTCTCTGTCTCTGGCTATTGTCATTAGCAGTAAATAAGGCTAATATAATATGTTGTACAGATGTCATGTATACGTATTATACATTTTCAAGTACCTTTAAGGACGGATGCAGTGTATGAGACTAATGTCGACATTTCCAAACGATCCCAATACTTCGTGTAAAGAGCACTTAGTCTCCACTTTACTAAAATGGACAAATTTCTTTCATGGGTACAGATGTTTTTTACTTAAATACTTTTATGCAGTAACAAATGATGCTTTTCTAAAAGCTGATATTAAATGATGATGAGGTAAACCGTCGAAGTACATTTTTTCAGTATTACGGTTAATTTATGAGATTTTTGCAGCCTTAGTGTGGTCGAAGTATTTACAGGTATTATTGGGAAAATGTTCTTGTCTGCTAGTACCAATATGTTTTGCTTTTTTAGACAATTATCTTATGATACTGATATTGGTCTGCTGATATCCTGTGTCACTCTGAGGGGTGGAAGGTAACTAATGAAATTTGTACAAGTTACTAGGGCTGCTCAATCATGACAAAGAAATCATAATCACAATTATTCTAATAGATTTTTAAATAAGTATTATAAAACATGATTCCTTGCTTTTTTAGAACATCTGCTAAATGCTCTCATTGAACATATGTATATGCTTTGCCAGTATCATTTTGAATGAAGAAGAATTACATACAAATGTGAGATACAAGAGAGCCACATGTTAAAATACAAATGCCATAAATAATAATGGGAAAAGAGCAAGTACAACATGCCATGTTGCACAGTATTCTTTTAATCGCAATCATTCAGTTATAATTAATGTGGAAGGCAGTAATTTTACTTAAACTCAAAACATGGTTAATTGTCATTCACATTCTGTGTTTGTTGTTTTATAATATGTATTCTTTAGTAGTGAGAAACCTGGCAAAAAGTATTTATATAATGAAAATTAAATTATTTCTGTATTTGATTATCAAACATGAGCAATGTAGCAAAATAACATAGTGAAACCTTAATGTCTGCAGGCATCTATCAGAGACAAGAATGAGCAGAACAGTCGTCCAGCTGTAGCATATATATCAATCAGTCCATCAAACAATCAGTCTTTGTTTGTATAGTTCTTAATCATTAAAAATGTTGTTTTTTTTCCCCAAGACATTTTGCAAAAGTGCATTGAGACAAAATGCAGGACTTGTATACACTCTACTAAAAGGCAACAGATGACTTACTCAATATCACCTTGTGCTTACATCACAATATCTATAGATTGAATTTATGTTTATGTTTCTTTTTTTCTGGATGTTTATGGCAACAACAGCTTCAAAGTGGAAAGATGACAGTTTCATTGCATTTTGTGTTGCAAATGTTGTGACATATTTTGAGATGTTACTGACAAAACAACTCGTCTGCATGTGCAATGTCTGAACTGGTCAAAAAAATTCAACTTGTTCATTAAGTGTTGGTAGAAATGTCTTAGTTTGCTATGATTAGCAGTGCTCTCTTAAAATGATCCTCACATATATTATTTTTGAGTATTTTTAGATCAGCAGCCAGGTACCTGACATTGCCCAGCCTCTTAAATGTTTTGGATCTGTGTGAATACAGACCCACATACATCACTAGTCCTTAGAAAGTACCCTTAAGTTAGTGATCCTTAATAAATGATTCTTTTACTTTTGAGCATTTGCTGTTGTTGCTTAAGCAGGAACATAAAGGGTGAGTTCATCACTCTTCTTTTAATTAGCACTGGTGTGTCCTCGTGATTCACTTTTCTCTTATGCAATCTTTTTATTACATGACCAATGTACAGTCATGGAAAAAATTATTAGACCACCCTTGTTTTCTTCAATTTCTTGTTAATTTTAATGCCTGGCTCAACTAAAGGTACATTTGTTTGGACAATTATAATGATAACAACAAAAATAGCTCATGAGAGTTTAATTTAAGAACTAAGAACTATTCATTTTCCATGGTTTTCTTGATAATAACCAAAATTACTTAAATTCTTACATCAATAGCTATGGCATTGTACCGCCAAAAACACTACTTTTAAGCATTCCATGTTTTCTTTTCTGTTTGCTTTAAACACATGATACACACAAGAGTTAATACTTGATTGCATAACCATTGTTTTTGATGACTGCAGCCATGCGTCTTGGCATGCTCTCCACCAGCTTCTGACATTGTTCTGCTGTCACAGCAGCCCATTCCTGTTGGACAAATTCAAACAAATTTTCTTTGTTTTTTTGGGCTTGTGGTTCTCCATTTTGAGTTTGATGATTTTCCACAGGTTTTCAATTGGATTAAGATCTGGTGATTGAGCAGGCCAAGGCATGGTGCTAATGTTGTGGTTCTCCATCCAGGTTTTTAACTGACCTTGCCGTGTGGCAAGGGGCATTGTCTTGTTGGAAAATCCAGTCATTGAGGCAGGAAAGAGTTTTCCAGCTGATGGAGGAAGACTGTTTTCAAGGGTAGTCCTGTACATGACCTGGTTCATTCGGCCTTCACACAATTGCATTTGCCCTGTTCCACTCAGACTGAAACAACCCCAGATCATGACTGATCCACCCTACATGTTTTACTGTAGGGGCAAGACAGTCTGGGTTGTAAGCTTCTCCAGGCTTCCTCCTAACCAGTAAGTTGGCTGGAGGGCATCAATTCAAAATTGATTCATCACTGAAGAGAACCTTAGCCCAATCATCAACAGTCCAATCCTTGTGGTCTCGAGCAAAGAGTAACCGGCCTTCCTCTGCCTTTCATTGATGAAGGGCTTTTATGCGTTCTGTGTGACTTCAAACCAGCTTCAACAAGTCGGTTTTGAACTGTCCTTGCTGAACAAGTCACATTTCTCGACAGTGCCCACTCATTTTAAGGTCCCTGGAGGTCTGACGACGATTCCTGACACAGGAACGGATGAGTGCACGGTCATCTCGTGGGGTAGAAAGACGCTTCTGCCACGGCCAGGTAGCAATTTGGTAGTGCCATGTTCAGCTTGTTTTTTTTGTTGTAATGAACGGCTGTCTTGGAGATCTTCAGTTTTTCGCTACCTGTCTCTCACTCATGCCAATTTCCAGCAGTGCCAAGATGGCTGCCTTTGTGGCTTCACATAATTCTTTTGTTTTAGGCATTATGTGAGAGCTGACAACTTCTGAGTTGTGCTACGGCTTGAATGTAAGCAGGAAACCACTCTAGGCCTTTGCATGTGCAGTGCTGCTTGTGACATGAAATGGCCTCTTATATACCCTGGGAATCAATTAAGCTTAAGAATGTCAAATAGGACATAAAGTATTATGTGACCAGCTGCATTTTTTGTTGTGTTCATTGTATTATACGTTTAGTGGTACCAGATATTAGAATGAACAAGAAATTGAAGAAAACAAGGGTGGTCTAATAATTTTTTCCATGACTGTATTTTGTTTAGTCTTCCCTACAAGAGTCATAGAGGTCTGAAAGATACCCATGGAAACTTCACTTTTTAAAACAAAGCTGCTGTTGTTTGTTTTACATCATTAAACAAGCACCATCAGAGTCTTATCTCATACATTGTTTTCTCCTGTAACGATTCCCTTTGTCTTGTTTGTTTCTCTCTCACAGGCTTGCACTGGAATTGACAACATAGCAGAAGCAATCACTCTGTTAGAGCTTAATAACTGGGACTTAGTGGTAAGTTCGTTATCTACTGCCTTTGCTCTTTGAATGACAGGATACCTAGAAACAAGTTCAAGAAGAAGTGAACATCAAAAAATAATAATTCTGTGAAATGCTTCATTGAAGACAAATATTTATTTCATCAGAAGTTTTTCTTGTTAATGTAGTGGCTACACTCTGATCTCCTTTGGGTCGAGACTGTGAGAGAAAATGTGTCTGTAGAGGTTGTGTAGGGCTGCTGTCGCATTTGTGTTTACGCATTATGAGTCAAAAACAAGGAAGTCTTTACCTCTGTTGTTTTAAAAAAACTTGTTTATGTTCCCCCAAAAGATGAAATTAAGGATCTTGAAACAAATACTGCCTTTATATTTAATCAATAAACAAAAAAATAACTTACCAACTGTAATAGTACAGAAGGTTTGATGTCAGTTAAAAATGTTATGTGAGCTAACTAAGCATGTTGAACTACTCTTAATATTAAGTGTTTTATTTCCTTTTAAATACCACAACCACAGCTTCATTATCAAATATCTGGAAGGTCCGAATAAAGTAATTAGTTTTCCATTATTGTATTCCAATTGCTTTCAACATTAAGCTCTATATAAAACAATTTAATTAATATCATAAAGTAGCAGCAGTGCGTAAACAAGACTCTGTTTTGTGAAAATAAAGAGCATCTTCAAAAAGATATGAAAACTCCAATAACATGTCAAATGTTTCTCAAAGATTCAAATTTTGATCGGAAAAACTACATGTATTAACTTTGTATTGTTTCATTATTATTGCAATGTTACGGAGCCTAATTTCCCCCAAAAGATGCCATTATCAAGCAAAGAAAAAGTGGCTTGGCACAGAGCACAAGTCAATGCAGATCCTGCAGCTTGTTTCCTGAACTTATCTTTAAATTTATAAATAGAAAACACCCAAATCATTTTGTTTGTGTTTTTCCTCATTGAAAATAATATAAAGCACAAGTTCAATTCACCTTCGTTGACTGTCATGCTTGATTTGTAGGGACCGTTTCTTCTGTAAAGCATGGGAAATGGGAAAACATGGTCAGGTGGTGTAACTGGTTTGCGTCAATTTGTGTGACCAGTATTTTAAAATAATGTAGTTTACAGGAAAATTCATGGGGAATAAGATGTTATCCCCTTTTGCGATGTTCTAACAAATTTTTATCAGTTTATGCAGAATTTGTCAAATGTTATCTGGAAAATGGCAATGGTTTTTCAGTATTTGTCCTGCTCATATTGCAAGAGCGCATATAACTTTTTTAAAATAGTGATACATTTAAATAAAGTATCTAGTATCTAACCCATCTTTGCTTATGCAAAAAAAGTCACTCAAAAGCTATTTGAAACTCCATCAAACCAACAGAAATAAAAAATACACACTTTGGCAAACCTGAAAGCTTTAAAACAATTTCTGAAAATATGAAATGTCGAATTATGCAAACTCTTATTTTTCACTGACCCATGTAAGGTTCTGAAGATTACAATTCAAACTTCTTAACTGATGGAATATATAACTAATATCTATACATGTAAATACAAATAATCACGCAATTAACATCAGCATTGTCACGCCCCTGTGGAGCTGAGAATGACACACTATATTATGTGGTTAAAATAAATCAGAATATTAGACAGCAGTGGTATCATCGTGAGAAAGGACAATTTAGCACATCCCTCTTTTTGACACACGGTCTACCTCATGTGAAAGTTTAACATTAGGTAAAAAATAAAGCTCTGGGGAGACATGTTTTTTTTAATCAGGCCCCCACCAAACTCCTTCATGAAAGACATCCATTTTGGGACCAGAGTTACCCTCCAGCTGGAGTTAAAGTTTAGCAAGATCAGTCGATGAAGCCACAGGAGAAAAGAGGTCACAGAGGAGGAAGGAAAAGGCCTGTGAGATAAGGAGCAGTGACGCTGCCTTGGTGGCTTTAAAAGCACGTGTTACCACAGTAAATCTGGTCAGAAGACCCATTTAAACACAGCAATCTGTAAAAGAAGAACAACAAAGCTGAAATTTTGTCATGAGTTTGCCTCCAGATTTTAAAAATTAACGATGTTTCTCTCTAAAAGTGCCCAAAAGTCAAGCACCAAGTTGGAAAAACAGACATTTTTTACTTGTCACCAGTTTGCAGTTGATTGTGTAGTAGTAGTCGATAGTAGTCTAAAGAAATTGGTGATAACTTGTTTTCGGATAAGTAAATCCATTCATTAGCAGTGACATATACTAAATACACACATAAAAACCCATGAATAAATAAATTAATACATGTCAAAACATTGCTTCAAATCTAAAATGTAAGGTTGGAAGTAGATAATGGAGCATACACTTTAAGTAGCTTCTATTATCAGTTATTGTAAGTTTATTTTAGAGATTTTAGAGAGAGTTTTGGATTTTTTTAACCTCTTATACAGAATATGTTACTGAGCTAAAACAAATTAACAAACTAGATAGCGCTTGCCATGGTAATTCACAAGTTGATGTTATATCTATTAGCAATAGTTCCATGATAAAGTTACCATCATTATTTGATTCTTTGACCCTGACCCCAAAAACCCCTCGCTCTGTGAATCATGTTAAATGAACATTAATGATCGGTCACTAATGGCGGTTATCTGGATCACCACCAAAATCTAATAATTTTAATTTGAGCCATTACCATCATCTTCTGAAAATTTCAGCAAAACCCATCTGGTAATGTTGTCTAATCTTGCAAACAATCAAACAGACATAAAAACAAACAGACATACATTTGAGGAATAAACAAAAACAACCTAAACCCAAAATGAGGACGTCTGAGATTTATGTAATCATTCGAAAAAAGCAAAAAATTGGCGTGACCCCTTGAATTTCACCTGTAACCTTTGTCAAATCTCTGCAAGTCTTTGTTGATAAATGACCATATGTTTCACAAACAGTAGGCTTCTTAGTGTTTCCTGAGTCTAGCTCTGATATCTTACGCTGTATCAGTGTGGAGCAGGTCTTCATTGCAGTGAGTGTCTGTTGTGGGCATGTGAGTGTACGTGTTACCTCCCTCTTTTTGTGCCTCTTGATCTTGATGTGGGCAGTCAATCTTCCAGTGACCACTTTCCCCATGCAAAAACAGATGTTTGGATTGTATGGCTTTAGTTGTCCTCTTCTTCTGCTGCTTAAATTGCCCGTGTCCCAGTCCCCCAATGCTACGGGAGGGTCCGAGACCACTCAGTTGGACCCCTTCCCAAGTTGTGAGGTTGAGGTTGGTGTTATGCACTGCAGCCTTGTGCCTCTTTTCCTCTCTGAGTGACTTATCCTGGGACTGATTTTCAGCATGTATGGCATTTTAGCACATCTGGCAATCTGTTGTCAGCCCAGCCTCCGATGAAGGTTTTGTCTCCTTCCACAGTCCTTCTCCAAATGCTATCTTCAACATGCTTTCTAGAGGCAGTTCCTCTCAGCTGTAATCATCAGGCCCTACTGGTCTCCACTTTTGACAAAAGGTTTTTGTCCGTTTCCAGATGTTGAAGGTGCAGATGCAGACTGTGTTTCCTTTACCTCATAGTAGAAGATGGTGTAGTTGTTGTTCACAGCAATCATCAGATTTGGGACATAAACCAGAGGGAGATTGTTTGTTAGATATTGTGTGTGTTTTGTATACATTGTTTTTTTTCATTCCCTGATCTGTATTATTCCCAACATTTAATTCTACCATTTTGTTTCCTCATTTTTTTCCTAAGCCTCCCTGCTTCCTCCATCACCTGCTTCAGACACTCTGATTTTATCATAAATTTGTTGCAGTATTTTACTCACACTCACTGTTCTTTTTTATCAAAACCTACTTTTCTCTGTTCAGTGGACACTTGATTTTTGTCAGCTGAGCAGTACTTAAACTTTCCCCCATCTGGAAAAGCCATTTTTTGTTTCACATTTGTGCACATATTTCAGACACCATAGTTTTGACCCTCATATACTGGTGAAATTAGACCGTCTCTTCTTGGGTCCTCACATTTGCTATAACCAGATCCCATAATTCTCTCTTTTTCAAGATTTTTTGGGGCATTTTTGTGCCTTTATTGACAGGAGAAAGAGTGACAGTGGATAGGCTTGTGAAAGGGAGTTAGAGAGAGTAGGGACGAGTTGCAAAGTGGCCACAGGTTGGATTCGAACCTTGCCCAGCTGAAGTATATATACTTGGTGTGCTTGGTTGCTTACCTTCCACCAAACCAGCAACCACTACATTAAAATGAGGGAGAGTGCATTTAGAGATTTGGGTTTTTGAAATTCGAGTAGTAAGGTCCCGGTCCCAGGAGATGGTCCTCCCATCCTCAAAGCGGGGTCGGAGGCAGGACGTGGTAATTTGAAGTCCTGGAAGGCGCCTTTTTGCCTTTTCTCCTGGAGCAGGAACGGTTTCAAGCTGGAATCCCACTTTTGACACCAGTTTGTTGTGGAAAAAACTTGTTTATGTTCACCAAAACGGTGAAATGAAAGATCTTGAAACAAATAATGCTTTGTGATTTTTTATTACAAATAGAAAATGACAATCTTGCAAGAATGGAAACAGTCAGAATGATCAAAAACGGGCGGTCCATCAGCTGAGAAGAAAGCCTGACACTCAGCATAGAGTCAGGTTATTTCACCCACCTGTGTGTGTGCTTGTGTGTGTATATGAAGTTTATTATGAGTTCTCATGGGGATGTATATGTGAAAAACATACAGAAAGTTGAAGACATGTCAGGAACAGATCCCTAAATGGTTAGGATTTAGCTAAAGTCCGACACCTGGGCCTCTGTGTAGCCGTGCGTCCCCCTGTAGCAGAAGTGTTGTAACTCTATGAAGAAAATCAATGGCATTTAAGGTCATAGGTGATGTGTGTGAACCGAAGGCTAAAGCTGATTAGGCCATATGTGGCTATATATGTGATTAAGTTACCCTAAACATTTTACCTAAATGAGCTAAATATATCAAATACTCACGAAATAGTACATTTCCACAGCACCTCGCAGTACAGCCATGAAGGGTCAATCTATATTTAGAGCGATGCTGGCAGGAGCTCAAAGCAGACAGCAGTGAAAGGACAGATGGTGGGGCCTTGAATCACTGCACCTGTAAATCTGAGGACTTGCAGTCCCTCTACAGCAGCTTAGTTTTCTCAACAGCAAGTGATCTGGTTGTAAAGTGGCAGGGAGAAATCGTTAAAGTGGCAATAACCTACAAATTTATCCTTGTTTGTAAACCAGATCTCAGGTATCATAAGTTATCACTAACAAAATATCTTAGTTGTCTTGGTTTAAAATCCTTAAGATAATAGTCTGTTCTTAAAAAAAACAATTAAGCAAACACAAATAAGGAGAATATTGTAGAAGATGAAACATAACTGTCAATATTAAGCTCTTCTACCCAAATAATTTGTCACTGTTTGAGTAAAATCAGAAGTAGATGAGAAAAATGAAACCAGTTCTGTGAGTGTATTTAAAAAAGATAATGAAAATGCACTCTGCTAATAAATAAATACTGTTATTCAAATTCAAAATATTATTTGATCTTCCTTAAAGCTTGACCACAAATGACTTGAATCTGATTTCATCTTTTTTATTAGTGCTTCTCCTGTTTATTGTTCACCTTAGATTAATTGAAGCAGACATGCGCAGCGTGGGAAATTCCACCTTAAAACAGAGATAAAATATCTAAATACCAGGCAGACACTTTAAAGTCGATTTCATCTTTTCATTTATTATTTCCTCTTTCAGTTCAGAAAGGATGAGGGGGTGGGGATTGTTCTAGCACAACAACTGACTTTATTTGACTTGTTCAGCTACAAAGAATAGTGAGTGTTCGAGTGAAATCCCGTTTGTCCATTCAGACAAAAGCTCAGTGTCAACAGCATGTGTGCCCTTTCAGCTTTCTGAGAGCTGTACAGCTAGCCTGTTCAAAGTTTTCCCATACTTATTTAAATTGTGTGGGTTAGCTGACAAAGTTGTCCACAGGTAAATGTCCAGCATGTTTTTACCAGCATCGTAGTACAGAGAAATAACCAAGTTGTTGGACTGGTAAATTAACACGGTTAAATGGACTGGCTTTTTGATAGTTATCTATATTCAACAAAAATATAAACACACAAGCTCAAAAGGTTAAATTAAAATGACCTTCCCCTTAACATGGCCAAAAGTGTTATTTATATGTGTGCAGATTGCTTTGCTTTCCTCAAATCAAGTGCCCTCGTTTCAATTGATCTCTCCCGGTGAGTACAGTCCATCCGTGAGTCTCATGCCACGTGACAGTGTGGTGGTCAGTCACTCCTGACAGTTGGCAAAGTGAAAGGCCACCCCAAAAGGTGGACTTTTGTCACTTATCAACATGCCACAGATGACGCAAAACATGAGGGGGCATGCCACTGGCAAGATAAGCGCTGGAATGTCAGTTACAGCAATTGCAGCACATTTTGGTTCTGTTTATTCATTCAAACTGTTTCGTGCATTTATATCATTGTAAAGTGTACAAATGTTACAGTGCTATAGTGTCATTCGACAGACGCATTTGTCCAGAGTGACATACATCTGAGAGCAAATACAACACAAACAAGAATCTAGACTGGAGGGCACATTAGCAAGTGTATCTCTGCAGGTTATCAGGACTAATGAGATTTCATTTTAACTATGTTAAGAGAGATATTTTTGACATTCAAATGTCATAATGTTATTGTAACCTGTTAAGTTTGGTTTAGAATTCGCATTGTGTTGGGTGAGTCTTTTATTTGTGATGTGTATTTAGGAGATGCAACCCGATTAAAACAACACCTGTGGCATTTAAAAAGGTTTTATTTCTTTCTTATTTGTCATTATGTTGAGTTTGTCTGGTTTTGTCCTTGCATGCCAAGTGATTAGGGCTGAATAATATTGTGTTTTTACACCTCAATTAAAGTATATTAATGTACAGCAGTCATGATCGTACAATATCAGTCACATGACAGATACAGAGGTGTTACAGTTAAGAGAGTGACCATGTTTTTTGGCCAACTTTTAATCATGAAAATATGCATGATATACGGTGTGTATTAAGTAATTTACAAACCAGGTGTTCTCAAATTTTGCACCTCATTACCCCACATTAACAGTGCCAGAGGGAGGAGATCCCAGGTGTCACTGAAGGCTGTAAAAGCTGTATTTTTGTTATGCTTACTTTTGTTTAATCATAAATTTCACCACACTACTGCAAAATTATATATAAGTTTAGTTTCATACTTTGTTTACAATTTTACAATGGAAGGCAATTTATACCATTTCAGATAATTTCATTTTTTTATATGAAAGGCATCTTTTTGGTGTCTTGGGACCTCTTGAAAGGTTAAGACAGTCTTAGTCCATATTAACTGCCGAAATTGAATTACAAACCCTTAGTGGAGCAACATGGTGACCTTTTAGAATTCAAGAACACAATGCTGCACATAGAGACATTTTCTAAAAGCTTTGTCAGAGAAGCAGATGAAAAACTCTTCTTTTGTTTGGAAATTTAGCCCTGAGAAATCACAATATATGGCATAAGAAAATAAAATAGCAATATTGCGATCAATTGTTATCATTGATCCAGTTCTTAATCATTTGCTTTACTAATTCTTGTGGATTTTCTGGCAAAAAAACTTGGCCTGCATACGTTTTCTATGTTACTTGTGTCAAGCGCACTATACTCCTGATAGTTGCCTCTGTGCTGGGTTGAATTCTGTTGTGGCTTATTACTGGTGTTTCCATCCTTGCTTGAAATCACATTACCAAAGACATTGCGTGTTTACCTGTTGTGACATGTGAAGAGTTACGATACTGCAATCTCTTGTCCATCACGTTACTTCCTTGATTCCTTTTTTGCCTTTTTATGGACTGCAGCTTGTGATTACATTTTGCCACTGTTTGCAAGGTGTGCAGAACTTAGTGGAAGGTAGTAATGAGGGAATTTTTAAGCAATAATGGTATTTGATATTGATTCCTCAAACTAGTATATAGCAGTTCTCAGCAGAAAATGTTTTTCTCACATTCCTGTGCATGCATATGTTATTCCAGTCACATTGGTTTAATAAAAACGAATATTGAAACTTGAATTATTACTTTAAATGACCTGTACAAGAATAAACATTATGTTATTACAGCTAAACCTGAACAAGAAAATGATCTACATATTGTGTTGTCTAATACAGTTTGCTTTCATTATAGGCAGCCATCAATGGAGTGATACCACAGGAGAATGGGATCTTACAAAGGTAATTTACCTCATGACTTCATATCACTGCCATATCATACCACCTATGATAAGGCCAAATCCTTTGGATTAAAATGTCACACCACAAAATCTAAGATAAACAAAGGGCTTGACCACTTTTGTCCTGATTTGAGAAAGTGACTCTTTTAAAAGTGTTTTTTGTTTGTGCTGAGTCTAGAGAATGGATGTATCTGATTTGATGTGAATATTAGGTTGAGGAAATATGCTCCAGGTCAATGCAAGGCTCTGAGCTCTATCATTCATCCTCTGTCCTCCAGCTAAGTGTGTGATTGCACATGCCTGTGAGTGTGTACATGATATCTGCGGTGAGGAGGAATAGAAATGTGAAAAAAATACAGCTCCCTTTTAATTTACTTCTACAAAATTCCAAAAAGAACATGGTCAGGCTGTACATAACTGCATTAGGGGCGAAGAACTCAGAGCAATTTGGTGAATTGTAAGTAAAAACAAAACAAAATGGAACAAAAAAACTTTGGGGTGATTGTGCTCGTAAAGTACTGGAAACAATAAAAATGCTTATTTTATGACCAGTAATGCCCTTTGGTGCTTTTTTGCATATTGTATAACCTGTGTGTCCCTCAGCTGTGAGCAAACAATCATTGAAACAAAGGTGGAAAAAAATCTTGGCACTGTTGACTACGACAGCAGTAATGTTCAGCCAAGCTTTTCTCTTCTGATAGGTGCAGAGCTAACTGGAATCTCTCTGCCTTTTTATTGATATTGAGATAAACTGACATCAACAGCATGGTGGCAACAGACCAACACTTAGAATTGTGAGGTTTTTCATTGATAATAGCAGCTTCTTTTCATTGGAGAGGAAATGCATTGTGTTGGTTTGCACTAATTAACTCTGATCCCTGCAAACTGCAATCACTCATCAAATACTGATCCTTTGTTCTGTATTGTCATATATCTTTTTTTCAAAATTTCCTTGAAATATTGTTATGTAAT
Organism: Scarus forsteni; assembly: GCA_036419115.1. Classification (NCBI taxonomy): domain Eukaryota; kingdom Metazoa; phylum Chordata; class Actinopteri; order Labriformes; family Labridae; genus Scarus; species Scarus forsteni. Next base: position 21,567,105 of record JAZDUH010000136.1, on the reverse strand, counting down.
ATTTGGGACATCATCCAACCCACCACCTTGTGACAGATTTATACTGAATAGGTTTGACGCTTATCGTTAAATGGCTTTGCATTGAAATATCGTAGTTTTGTCATGGTTCGAGGATAATGTAAAAGAGATTGAGGCAGTAAGAAGAAATCTCATTTGTTGGTATGGTAGAATTTGTGACAAAAGTAATCATCTACAGTTGAATGAAAAAGTATGTGAGCCCTTTGGGATTACTTGGATTTCTGCTTAAATTGGTCATAAAATATGTTCTGATCTTCATCTAAGTCACATCACTAGACAAACACAGTCTGTGTAAACTAATACTGCACCAAAAATTATGTTTTCCTTCTTTTTATTCGACACACAATGTAAACATTCACAGTGCAGGGTGGAAAAGTATGTGAACCTTTGGATTTAATACAGGGTTAATGGGTTGACCCTCCTTTGGCAGCAATAACCTCAACCAAACTTTTCCTGTAGTAGATCAGACCTGCTCAAATATCAGGATGAATTTTGGACCATTCTTCTTTATGAAACTATTTTAGTTCAGCAATATTCCTTGGATGTCTGGATTTGAGGTCATGCCACCGCATCGTAATCGGGTTGATGTCAGGACTCTGACTGGACCACTCCAGAAGCCGTATTTTCTTCTATTGAAGCCATTCCATTGTTGACTTACTTCTATGCTTTGGGTCGTTGTTCTGTTGCATCACCCATCCTCTGTTGAGCTTCAGTTGGTGGACAGATGGTCATAAGTTTTCCTGCAAAGTGTCTTGATAAAATTTGGAATTCATTTTTCCCTCGATGACAGCAAACCGTCCAGGCCCTGAGGCAGCAAAGCAGCCCCAAACCATAATACTCCCTCCACCCCATTTCACAATTGGGATGAGGTTTTGATGTTGGTGTGCTGTGCCTTTTTTTCTGCACACATAGCGAGCGTTGTGTGTTCCGTCCAAACAACTTAATTTTGTTTTTTTCTGTCCTCAAAATATTTTGCCAGTAGGGCTGTGAAACATTTTGTGTCCAATAAAAACATGAAAACATAATTTTTGGTGCAGTATCAGTTTACACAGACTGTGTTTGGTTAGTGATGTGATTAGATGAAGATCAGAACATATTTTATGACCAATTTAAGCAGAAATCCAAGTAATCCCAAAGGGTTCACATACTTTTTCATGCAACTGTCAAACACTTCAGGAAATGTGAAGCTGCAGCAGAATTTGAACTCCCCTCCTAGCTATGTCCATGCAGGGTTCAGTCTGACCTTTAGACCTTGCTGAGTTAGTCTGTCTTAATATTTATTTATTTATGAAATGTTTTTTCCCTTGGGAAGGAAACACACAACTCAAAAAGATGAAAGTTTTTTAGCAATCTTTCACTGAATTACCTGTGGAGGTCCTCTGTGACAGTAACCGGTGTTTATTAGATAGCATATACATGCTTTCACTCAGTGCCTTTGCTTTGACATGTTGCAAAACTGGATGTTGTAGCTTTACCTGTGGAAACATTTTGATAAAGAAATGACACAAAAGGCACTAAAAATGCACAGAACATTCTACTGGTTGTGTAGTAGTTAACAGTTTCTAATTGTAATTTTCTTTTAGAGGCTTTGAGTGCTTTACTTTAACGGTTGGTTGACCCTCATGAAAGCAGTGATGTGATCTGAACCCACTCAAACTGAAGACTTTCTTTCAGCCATTTTATTTTGTGTGTGCCGTTAAATGTGGTTCAGGCTCGTGGGCCATGAGAATATTGCTGGTGTTTCTCGAGGGCACACACTGCTGTGAATGAAGGCTGGTTGGCAGCGTGACCAGCAGCCAACACATTTACTAAGAGGCTGGCAGAGCTGCGAGTAGGCTGGGGTTGCCCAGTAAACAGACTCTGATGACGTGACATGATCAGCAGCCAGCTGGAGGCTACTCCAATGCTGCTGCCTAAAATCTATTTCCCTTATGTCCTCTTTAGTAAGTATGTTGAGAATTATAGAATTCACGCCTTGACTTGATAAAAGTGGTGAATGCTCTGTTGAACTACATCACTGTTCTGACAGTTTGTTAGTGAGTGAAGGTCTCTATGGTTCAGTCTGCTTTGGGATACCTCACAGAGGAACAGGGCCATCTAGATGTAGGACAGCGTGGGAGTAATCCCCAAACGGCAACAACGGACAATTTAACGGTCCTCAGTGTTGATGTGCCAAGTTTGGATGAGAATGCATTCATTGTTGTGAGAGCTCACTCTAAAAACAATTATCACAGATTCTTTCAAAAGGTCTTCGGCTCCTTGGGGCAAAATAACTTCTTTGCTTTGCTTCTTTGTGAACAGGAAATTATTTGTCATCTGATTCACCCTAGTTGTAAGTTGTTAAAGTGCGCTTTTTATCTTAATGGCAAAAGATGATTTCCGTTTTTACTTTTTTTCCACAACTCAAATAAAACACTGGCTCAGGCTATAGAGGAAATGATGTGTGTGATACTGTTTCACTTTCACTTGTACATGTGCTCATTAAAATGAACAATAGGTAATTAAAAAATCATTTCTTGAATTCTTTGCCAGTTTCTGAGCTCATAAGGTCCTCTGATGTGTTCCAGTGACAAAGCTGAGTCACCTTGACAAATCCTGAAAGTTGTTGACAGGATATAAAATCAGGAAGCTTCATGTTAGTGAAATTAATCCACCCTTTAAACACTGATAGTAGATATCTATATACTTTTCATCACTCTCAGACAATTGTCTAGTTTATAAAGTTTTCAGTGAAGTGTATTACCTTCAGAATGAGCTGCTTCACAGCTCCTTTGATTGTTTGTGGATTTTTGTGTTTTCTGATTGCAAGCCTTCACCTAAGGACCTCCAGTTTGTGGGGCCAAATAAAGTAAAGCCTTTGTTATAAACATGGAGTCTGGCTCACACGTCTGGTGAGACAGTTGCTGCTTACACTTTTAGGAACAAAGGCCACGCTTTGTTGCTGGTTGGGACACAAAGACATTTGCTGTTTTGAGTTCAGCATGTGTCACATGACAAGAAAACAGCAAAGAGAAGATATTACTTCATTTTTTAAAAAAAATTAAACTCTATTTAATAAAAAACAAAGATTAAAAATCCAACAAACTATTGTCCAACTGGCAGCTCAGTCATGATGTTAGAGACATAAGAAATTACATTCCAGGAAATCTCAAGTTATATACATCTTGAAGCAACTAAAGCCTGTAATCCCATTCAAAAGGGAAACAGACTGTAGTTTCCAAAATTTTTTCATTAACTTATTAATAATGGCTTGAAGGAAGTAAGTGAAATATACTTTAAAATTTATACACTAAAGATACGGCACTGATCTCTCATTCTCATTTCTCATTTTTTTGAATCTCCATTAGCTGCAACAAAAGCAACAGCTACTGTTCCTGAAGTCCATCCCAACATCTATTCCCCGACAGCTATATTTACACACAACAATCAACTTGTAATGGAAAAAATTCCACAGTTATAAAGATATTTCAGCACTATATAATGAACAAAAACAACGGTGCATTTTGCAAAACTAATTAACACAGCAATGTTCAAGACAACACAGAAGACACAACACCCACTTAGTTTATGAGAATAATATTTTAGAACATGACATGACCTTAGTGTTACTTGATATATTAGAGAACATCATATACTATATTAGTTTATGATGTTGATAGAATAGCAGCACTAGCAGCACTAGCAGCACAGAGAGCTGTTCAGCCAGAAGATGCCTGAATGCAATGTTGATTTGTTATGTGGTAATTTCTCTGATAATATACCTATGCAAAGTATTCCATGTTCACATGATTTAGAGCAGGACTGGCTGAATAAAGCCAAGGAACATCTTCAGTCAGAATTCAATGAGTCAATGCCCAGAGATGTTTTATGAATTTGACATTGTATGCAGAACTCAACATTAAAGCTGTTGCATGTAAAGCAGCACCATAATTTAAACAGTAGGCTTAAAAGTGGAAACAAGAAATCCTTTTTTTACAGAAATGAAAAAACAAGACTTATTTATGGGGGTGAAACTGCCACAACTTAATCTTCTTAATGACATGCTCAATTAGAATCTTGAAAGATGTTAAACAAGATATTTAAGGTACAAGATTATACCACTCAATCTCATCATTCTGAGATTTGATTATTAAGACAATGTTTTGTGACAGTGTCAAAAACCTTTCGTAAAAGACAGAGAGCCTGAGGGTGCATAGGAGTAGATGACAGTGTCATCTTCATTAGATTTAAGTTTTCTTATGGAATATTTTGACCAAAACTTTGGGCATAGAGTGTAAATTCGAGTAGACTCAAGACTAAGCACTGTGGCACACCATTTTTCATCTCAGGATATCTCCCGTTTTATGGTATAAAATAGACAGATATAAGTGAGGGTGAACAGGAAGGGAATTTGTTTTGGTGTTGTTGTTTTAGACAGTGAAGAGTATAATGGTGTGTTTATATTACCTCTGTTAAAGTTAAAAAATAACCCTGCCATCTTTTTCTACTTTCTGTGATTACAATTTTGCCTTTTGGACTCTTAAAGTGGAACTGAACACACTGCAGTCTGCATGGTAATCAGCATGTACTCAACCAAACTGTACAAAAGGGGAATGCTTAGTGACACACAATGATATGCTCTACCCTCTAAGGCTCAGGGGAGCCTTTAGAATTTTAAGATTTAATATGAAAACTCAGTAACCTCTCATGTCATTGTTTATCTTTTTACCTTTGTATAGTAACTTTTCCAATGAGGCGAGCCAAGCCAGCATGTACGGACCCCAAACCCAATCAGAAGCAGCTGATGCAGCAGCAGGAGGTGCCATTCCCCCTCACTCGTCGTCTTCTTCCTCCTCTTCTCCTCCATCGTCCTCCCCTTTCTGTCCCAGCAACTCCTCCAACAGGCACATCGTAGAGCGTCAACCTCGGATGCTCAACTTCAGAGTGGAGTACCGGCAGCGCTCCGTAGAGCTGGTACTGGAGGAAGGCAGCACAGTCGGTGAGAACTACACAGAATCACACAGGACTGTGTTTGTACTAAACCTGCCACACTGCGACTTTTCTTTTTTCCTTAACTTTGTGAATTTTACTCACAGGAGAAATCAAACGAATCCTTGAGACAGAGCTTGGGGTTCCAGTGTCCAAGATGCAGCTGAAAGGATGGAAGAGTGGAGATGTATCTGATAGTGTGAGTTTGTAGACTTTATCAAGAATCCGAGATTAAAACTAAAAAAATACAGTTGATTTACTTGATCTTCTATGCAGCGCAGCAGTCGGAACATCAAGAAATTGACATTTAAATTATGTACAAGTGTAAACAGAAATATTGTAAACAAATATAACCATGCAGAGTCTTCTAAGACACAGAATTGTAATTACGGTAAAAGAATAATAAAATAAAAATACGGTATATCATTTACAAGTAAGTATAAGGTAGACGAGGCAGGAAGCATAAATATTTGTCACAAGCATTTAAAAAGCACAAAATTGTATTGAGGTTTTACAATCTCTTCTAACTTTGTTTGACCCTAAGAAGGTCAAGGCTGATTTTTTTAAAAATAGGACAACATCAGTCTCTGGCCCTTGGTGGAAAATAAGTAACGTTTTTTGGTTATGCAATCATGAGGTTGTGCAATTAACACATTACTTTTGTCTGAAGGCATTAAATGAATAAAGATAATAGATGAATGAATATTTTATGCAGACAATCATTGCGCCATTTCATGCAGTCAGGTGAAATTCAAGCTTGTTAGCAACAGCCGGGGGAATTGTTGCAAATTTAGTGTTAATTCATGCTGACTCATTTTTGATGCAGATGGCATTTTTTCCAAAATGCACAAACTAAAGCAAATACCAGTGTATTTATCACGGTTCATAATATTAAAATATAATGTTGCATTATTTTTCCTCACTTTGTGTATGACTAAGATAACAGCCCAGCCCATTTAAGACCCAGGTCATTTAATCGTGAAAGTTAGATTCAAAGTTAAGCGATCCAAAAAATGCTGAAGGCAGCTTTCTGCTTTTATATTGAAATAACTTGCTGTAAATGTTACTCTGCAATGTCACTTCCCTTTCAAGTTGCTCAGCCCAACAAAGTACCCATTGCAGGGTGATTTCTTGTTTTGAATGAAGAATATGTAGTCACACTTCTACACTCTTTTGTCATACTAAAGCATTTGCAGCATTGTTGGACAGAATGCCGATGTCGACATTATGCTGTAATTCAGACAGTGTGCCAGAGTTGTCTTACAACATAAGGACTGTCTTACAAATTAGATGTATTCTTTTTAAAAAGAGCTGGTACTTTTTGCTCATGATTGTGATAATGGTTATGTTTATTCTTTAAGATGGTAACATTAAGTATAGAACTGTTTCTCTTGTAATCTTTTAAATGATATAAACCCCCCACCTCACGAGCACACAAAAGGTTTTTATTTTGTCTTCATGATTTCTAACATCAACAATATACACGAAGAAGGAATTCTCTGTGTTTCAGTTCACAGTTCATGTGTAGTTTTCAGTGCTGATTTAGGTTGAGTTCTTTACTCTATAAGGACATATAATAATCACTTTTTCAACACAAGCATCTTGTAAAAGTTCACTAAGTGGAAATCAACCACCAGAGCACATAGATTTGCCATACCACAGGTCTCAGGACATCATGAAGAACATTATTCTTCAGTGAGGCATCTGTCCTTAACCTCAGGTCTGTGTAATTTAAAGCAAGGAAATTAGACTTAACTAAAAAGCAAATCGAAAAAAAACTTAAGTTGAACTAGAAAAATGTTTTTTGAATTTTGAAAAAAAATAAGGCTTTACGAAACTACTTAAAATGGTATTGTGCGCTAAAACTGAACCTCATTAAAAGGGTCTGAAATTCAGATTTTGAAATTGTGGTAAAATATAGTGACTGTCTGCTTAAGCATAATCCACAAAGAGGTACTTACTTTTGTGGCTTTTTAACCAACTAAGTGAGACTGTTCTTTCTCTGTTTTAAATCAGACGGTGTTGAGAAGTTTACACCTGCCCAAGAACAACAGCCTCTATGTACTGACCCCTGACATTGCTGCTACTGCCAGCACCAGCAAAAACAGGTATTCTTTTTATTTGTTTGGTAATTTTTTTAGATTTCAAAATGTTTTTCTTTCCATGAAGCCCTTCTGCCTTTCCTACTCTGATGCACACTCGCTATTGATTCCTGTAAATATCTGAATGACTGTAGTACCTAATAATGAACACAAGGTGGTGGTCTGTGGTCATTTATGAAGAAGGTAGGAGATCCAGCCTGCAAATACCTTTTTCAAGGCTATATTAAGGGACATTTGACCTGCTGGTGCACATTCATTTTCTCACATCCATTGTGACATTTTGAGAGAGTCGGCTGTGGCTGCAATGTCTGTGTGTTGTGCAAATAATAATTTTCACCTGCTATTGTTGCTGTAGTTCGCTGTGTATGTTTTCCAGGCAGCATATTTAAAAACCAACATTTTACGATTTTTTCCTGATTTCCCAAGACACACTAGTCTAACACATTAGAGAGAGTATCCACCGGAGATGAAGCCGTGTTATGAAGGCAGCATTAAGCTCCGGTTTTTCCACCTAGAGGTTGTTTCTTCCATTTCAGTACATCCATGGCAGTGATGGCAAACCTTTTTCTTTGAAATGTCAGGCTGCTCAGTGGAAAATCCTATTGGCAATTTAATCACAGCTGAAAGTGCTATTGTCCTTTTTCATTGTCTGAAGCAGTGTTTTCAGAGGTCATATTTCACTCTTTATTACATCGGTGGGTTGAGGGTTGACCCTAAGCTGCCTCATTTTGAGGTAAGGATGAGAACTTTGTCCTGGTGATATTATACATCTTTTTGGGGGGTTTATATATCTGTCTGTTAGTGAGGGATTACTTTTGAAATGAAAGGTATTTTTGAGAGACTGATTTGCTAAAGAAATATCTAGCTTCTTTTAAACTTCACTGAAATTCGGTAAAGAGTAAAAGGTCATGTCAAAAATGTAAACATCATTATCACTCTCCCTCATATCTGTCAAAAGTCACAATTTAATGCTTTATTGGAAAGAGAGCCCTAGAGGGATCACAGGACACTAAACTAGTGAAAAAGGTTACAAACAACTATATAGAAATACAAAAATAATCACCATTCTTCTTATGGTCTTATTTGTTCCTCATAGAAACAGCAGCAGTCATTTCCCGGTTTCTTAGACAGATAAAAACCTTCCGACCCTGGTCTTCATCTAAGAACTACCCATTTCCTAAAAGTAACCCTCCTAAAGGCAAATCTACGGCATATAGTTTAATCCCAAGAGAAGAGTTTATTATATCTAAGTTTAATTTTATTTATAAAAGAAAACTTCTTTCTTTTAATTTTTTTTTTTTTTACTGGAAAGAAAAAAAATGAATGGGTTTAATTGGATCTAGCCTTAGCATATGTGTTTTCTGGATACCAGTGTCCTTTTGTGTGGTTATGTGCTTATTTTTCTCGTTATAAATGTACATAACATAACCAAAAAAAGTAATTGGAGGATTTCTTGCATAATAAAAGTATTTTTTGATTGTCCTCTTCAAACATTACCTTTATCTTAAAGTACATTTTTTTGGCTGCTCAGAAAGGCCCAGATTTTAACTCATTCCAGCCACAGAGTTCATTACATGGGGTGCACTGACTATCTGCTTAGTTATTGCCCCCGCTATTTACACATGTTCTTTGCTGAATAGTCCTGGTTTACTTGGGCAATACTTGGGCAGACCACAGAGGTACATAAACAGTCTCTGAGGTGTTGTATGCTTTTTTTTAAAAACTCTTCAGTTATCACTCTCTTCATATACAAGAGAGGCAGCCACCCTCTGTTGATTTACCAGTTGAAATGTAGCGCCTTATGCTCATTTATTCAACATTTTCTGCATTTTTTCTGTTAGTATTAAACTGTTCAAGCATCACATCAGTTCTTCAACATGTAGCCTCCATATATGTAGAGCAACTGCTGCATTACAGTAGCATTAGAGCATTGAGTGAAGCATTTAGAATTCACATTTTGTTATTTGATTGTCTCAGTTGTATGTTTTGCTGATGGAGACTGTCAAAAGAGCAGAAACCTAAACAATGGAAAAATGCATTTGGCACATTTCATGCCAAGTTCTACTATTCTTTGGGATTTTTTGTGGGAAATTTAGGTATCTGATAAAGAAATCAGCAGTGAGTTCTGAGAATAAATTAGTTTGGAACCTCTGCTTAAAAATGGTGACAGTACTGAAGAAATTAAGTGTTTCTTATTTGTCTCTGTAGTTTGTCATTGTTTACTATAGTAATTGGAAAGATTGATGTCACACCAAGTGTGAAATCTACAAAATACCCTTTTGAAATTTTATCTTGAAGAAATGCTGTTCTGTATGGTTCAGACTCTTCTTTTTTTAAGCTGTCTTTGATTGATTGTTTTACAAATATATCCTGCAGGTAATTCACCAGTGTTATGAAATAAAAATAGAAAATTGACCAAAACTAAAAACAGTGGATCATATTATTGGAACGTTGGATTTTTGATCATTTTCATCGACATTTCCTCAAATAAATTAGTCAGACTGGTTTACAGTCCCACATCTTCTGGCCTCAGTTTGTTTGTTGACAGTGGATTCAGAACAGAAATTGCACTGTTACTCTCTGCACACTTCCTCATGTTAGCAGCCAAGCAAGCATCCACATGTCACCAGAACACTTGTAAAAGAAGTCACTTGGCAGTTTGCCGCATTGCCTGCTAGTCAGGCTAAGTGGTAGTTCGATTGTGTTGGCAGCTAATGGCCCTCATCTCCCCAGTCTTCCCTCCCTCACTCCTTCCTCTCTGCCTCTCCACATCTTCTCACTCCCCCGCCAACTGCTGCGTCTTTTTAGCGGCACCGTTGCCATTTCTTCGAGTGTTATCGATATCATTTTGGGTGTCAGGAGCTCATTATTCTGTGTCGGCTATTTGGGGCTGTAAGAGTGGGTGTCTGTCTGTGTGTATGCACATGCGTGTGTATATAAATGTGTGTCTGATGACCCTGTTGTCATACTGGGAGAGGATGGGTGACAGATCATATAGACAAGGAGAGCAGTCTCCTGCAGCGAGACCAGACAAGCCGTCAGTTCACCGAGAAATCCACACTATGTGCATTTTATGTGCAGCGTGTGCAAATATGTTGCAGTAGACAAGCTCAGCCACTTAAGCACCTAAACCTAATTTTGGCAGTTTTGGAGGAATGCTGCTTCATCATTTTTACGCCATCTTCAGCTTGTCTAGTTGATAAAGTACAACTAGTATTTATTTCACATCATTTGTCATACTATGATAAAGATTGAAAACCTCAAATGTAAACTTTTTCAGCGCAAGGGCTTCTCACACCTGTAATTGTACAGGTAGAATATGTTGTGTTGGTTAATTATTTGCTGACTGAACAGCCAGTAAATCCACCTTGAGAACAGTATGTTCAGTTGCTGGCATCCCTCTTTAATTCATTAGGCAAAACCACAAGTATTTTACTTTAAAGCCCATCTTTTCCATCTTGCGGTGTTGTTTTTTGCTCATAGTTACTCATACTTGTTGCATCTAGTCACGCATCACTACAGGGAAAACAACCTTAATACACCGCCACACGTCATAGCTGAGTGATGTGATCTCTTTTCTGACTTAAGAAAAGGCAAAAATACTTTAAGAGGGTTAGTTCCTCAAAAGATGGCAGCCCATTGTTAGGAATGTGAAAAGTGTACGTTCACGGATACAATCTGCAACTTTCATGTGCTGACTTTTTAGTGTTATTTTCACCATTTCCTTAAATTCAGATTTTCTTTTTTCCAAAGTGACTTGTCAGCTGGTCAGTGCTTAATGGCATAATGGGCCTTTGGTTTTTATATTCCTGTTTTTGTTTACAAGTTTGTCGTTCAACCTTTTCCCCTCCAGCTTTTTAAAAGTATATTAAAAACAAGCACAAAACCATTTTTAGGCCACATCTGTATATATTTGTGTATCACATAGGATATTAAAGGATAAAGGATTAAAGGATATGTTAGGTAATATATTAAAGCAACATGTAAAAACTTTCTTTTAAAAGGTAAAAACATGCAAAGCCAGTATATCCCTTAAAGGTATCCCTAAAAATGAGTTTGCCCAAGTTGACCTGCATTAGCCACTTTATTCAAGTTAACACTAATCGACACAGTTTACTTCAATTATTCATTTTTACAAAGGCTGACATGAAGCAAAAGACTGAACCTTTCTGTTGGTTGTACTGCTCCTGCATTTGAACTTTAGGGCTTGATTATATAAAAACAGTGTCTTAGCCAGGGCTGGGCAGTAACAATGATTTGTTGTACATCAGTATGATAATATTACTTAGAGTAATTAGTACTTTAAGGGATCTCAGTAACCACAACAGATTTGATATTTCAGTTACTGATCAAAGTAATTCTTAGTTAATGGTGTTCTTTCTACATAGGCTGCTACTAGAGCTGGGAGATATGGCCTAAAAATAAAATTACAGATTTTATCCACAACACTAGATTTATGATTTCAATCAATGTTTTCACTCTCAAAAAAAATATACTCTGAGTGACACACAGATTACATAAATCAAGTTTTGTCTTTATGTTGTCAGTATATATTTCTCAACCAAACAGAATTCCCTTCTGAAAGTTAAAGTGTCACAAAATGTTGATTATGTAATTTAAATGTAAGCAGGCCTGAATAAAATAAATACAGATGGATAAACTATTTTCACAGAATATTAACATGAAACTATCTGATCAGTATTAACTCTCATTTAAAAAACCCAAATATGGGGTGCTGGTTTGGTGGAGTGGTTAACAACCAGGCACTCCATGTACATGCTTCTGCCGGTCCAGGTTCGAATCCCGCCTGTGACCAGTTTGCAGAGTGTCTTCCCCTACTCTCTCTCCCCCTTTCACAAGCCTATCCACTGTCTCTCTCCTATCAATAAAGGCACAAAATGGCCAAAAAAATACATTAAAAAAAACAAAAAAAAAACAAATACAATTCTATAAAAATGCTTCTGCAAAACCTTACAAGGTCTACCATCATGAAAACTGTAATTTTTTTCAAACATTGCAGCAACTTACAATTGGACAAAGACAAGAAAAAGAATGTCGATTTTAAATGTTTTTAATTCATTAACTAAAAGTCGATATATTGCCCATCTCTAGCTGCTACTACTATTATTTGTATGTACAGTGGCTGGAAAAAAAGTTGAACATAGAGCTGACTGAGAATAAAAGAGAAAGAACTGCCCTTTCATATTCTGTGTTTTTGTCTGTGAGAGATGCAGAGAAATGTGTCATCTGTACAATTCATGAAATTCCTTAAAAACCTATCATTGATCAAGTGTTTGATGAGGGAGAAGTTATATGTTTTTGAAGAAGTATGTAGTGTTAAGGTATAAAGTTATGTTTGATTCTAAATTATAAGTTAATTTTCTTTATATTAAGATTAGTTTGTATGAGGCATATAGCACCATTTCCAAAAAAAGCAAATTCCAACACCGGCCTTCACATACGAATCATAATATATATTTTTTTAATGGCAAGATTTAATTGGTTCATGGAAATTTAATTTTCCAGTCACAGTTTAGTTTTTCCCTGTAATAACAAAGATGCACATTTTTCTCCCTGTGCTAACTGCATGAGTTTGATAACTTTGTTTTCTTCAGTTATACATCTGGAAATAATATCCATTTATTAGGTATTATTAGGGGGAGGTTACAAGACAGTAAAAAAGGTCTGTCAAGGTCAGTCAAGTTTATTACCACACAACCTAATATGCTCTCTGATGTCCTATTTTCTTCACACGGCATGAATAAATGAATTGACAAATACCCATCCCAAAGGAAATGTCAGATATCATCCATGTGTTGAATGAATAGTAGTGACATCTATACTGAAGCCTTGATAACAACTTAAACTGTCACTCAGGACTCAGTTTTTAAAGTTGTACATCCTCCTTAAATTAAATTTAATCAGTTTATAGTAGAGATTTAATTTGCTCTGTGATGACCTCATTATTTTGGCTTAGTTTAAAGGCGATTAAACAGTTTAATGCACTTATCTGTTAAATATTGAATCAGGTTTGTTTTGCTTTATAGTAGTTCAATGTTTACTTCTAAGGTTACTCTAGCTTTTTGTTTAAAAACCCTTTTTAAAGGGGTCAGTCAAACACATGATACTCCTTATATTTTACGCAGCTCTGCTTAGACAGATTTATCAGCAAGTTGCTGGTGTTTCCAAAGAAGTATAAAGATGGGAATTGATACATTTTTATCAATAGCCTTGCCATTAACAACCCTGCCTATAAATCAAATCTTCAGAAATTTCCTTTTTTGATTCATGTGATTTTTTTTAAAGATAGCCGTCCTTCATGGGTTTTCTGTATCAGCGTCAAACATGTCACTCCTCATATTAAATGACGCTCTGTGTAGACGTGTGCTTGATGAAGTTGCTGTTTTTCCACCCTTGCTGAAAATCAGACACAGGATGTTGTGCACCTAGTGTCGTACTGGGTGAATTATAGCCGTAGTTTTAGCAGCTTTTGTTTCTTGTCTGCCTGGATGACTTATTTGATGTCTTTGTAGTTCATGCTGACTGCCTCTGATGAGATCATGATCCCCTTTATTTACAAGGGTTCTAGAACTTAGAGGAAGATGATAAAGATATTATTAAGTAAAAAGACAAATTATTTCAATTCCTTCAGCCATTTGTTATTCAATTCCCATCCCTACCCCTACTGGTGCTTATCACAATGTATACAATTGCCTTGAGTCAAGTAAAAGCATCATCAAGCAAGTGTCCCATAACAGGGCTCCAGAGTGCAACCATTTTGGGCGCACATGCACCCAAAATTTGTGAGAGTGCACCTAACATTTTTTCTTGGGTGCACTGCTGCACCAAGAAGAAATGTTAGGCGCACTTTTACAAATTTGAGTTGACAAAAGTAACTGAAGTAGCGAAAAATCAAGACACAGCGCCTGCTTCCACTCTTTTCTCTGTCCCTGCATTTGATCTTCATAGGCTGCAGGCTGTAGGCCCACCCAAACACATGCACACACACACACGCATGTACCCACACACACACACACAACCCTCAGTAATCTTCCTATCAGTTGTTAGTATGCAACTGAGCCCAGGCAAGCCTGACTGTGGTGTCAGGTTTCAGCATGGAGTGGTAACTCTGAAGAAGCAGCAAAGCTCTGCCAGATTTGTCTTGGTGACTGTCAGGTAATTAATAAATAACAACCATAACAATTGAAGAAAAGTAAAGTTAACTATAACATCTATACTTGTTCAGTCCTTTCTCCCATTAAAGGGGGGTTTCTCAGTCACACAGGCAAAGAGATGAGTGTCCACGTCCAAGCACTTTGATTGGAAATGTTTTATTTTGTTTAATGTTTTAGTTTGAAATTGTCAATTTCATTCAGTGGAGCACTTTCGATGCTCTGTTTTTCTTTTAATGCATTTTGCTTTGAATAAAGACAAGTATTTCTTTAAATCTTATTCTTGTTTAAAATCATTTGTTATATCAAAGTTATGGAGAGTGAGAAAATGATGACCTCATGGTGTGAAAGGTGAAACTTTGAAAAATTTGGGAGCACCTAATTTTTGTGCTGATGCACCTTAAAAATTTTTAGGTGCACTGTTGCAACCAATGCAAAAAGTTAGTCTGGAGCCCTGCATAAATGGTAATATCTCTTGCAGTTACCTTGAGGAGCTTGGCACATGCAGCACACACATCTGAATCAAAAGGACAGATTAAACAGTTCTTCACTGTTATTATGATCCTGCTAAGTTTTCATGTTTGAGTAGAAGTAAATCTTGCAGCTTTGGGAGATTTTTGTTTGAGCAGCAGTCATTCTCAGGTAGGTATCATTGAGGTGATATGATTTGCAGTTTGCTTTGCAGCGTTAAAACCTGCTATGAAGGTTTCTCTCTGAGCCATGTTGATGACTGCCTGTGAATACAAGAGGGTGTTGAGGAGGAGCTAATCTCTTGCATAAATGATGAGGGCCTGATGAATATTTCAATGGAGCCTGTTCCCTTGTTCGTTTACTCTGCGCTCAGCTCCCAGGAAGCATGTTTGCCAACAAAAGGTTATTTTAATTTGAACTTTGAAGGGAAATTAGAAAATTGCAAAAATGATTCATTAGGTTTTGTGTATTTTTCCTGCGGCTTTCTGCCTCCCATGTCTCCCTCTGTGTGTCGGAGAGCCATGCAGAGGCGAAATAGCAGATGCTCTGGGATGACAGTTAGCTTGCTAGTAAAGGTAAAGCAGGAAGGATCTCACGGTTAGTATGCTGATTAACACTGGAACAAGATGGCAGACCAAAACAGAGCAGAACGGTTTCGTATCCTCCTGCTTTGTTGTGGATGCAAAATGTGGAGGAGGTAAGAAGACCTTGTGTGTTCCTCTAGACCTCCTCTGTGCTTATAGAGGTATAATGGACTGTCAGTATGTACAAGGACAGTGTACTTTTGTGTGTTCATGTATCTTTAAGCAGTAGCCGAACACGTACTATAGTGTGCTACTGGTTTGGGATAGTGTGTGTGTATGTGTATGGGTATTTGTGTTCAGCAGGCACATGTCACATTGTGTGTGTGTGTGTATATGTGTGTGTCTGGCAGTGCTAGTTTAATAAGGTCTAGAGTCTGCTCTGTGCCGCAGGGACTCACAGCTTAGGCGATGGGCTTACCTCAGAATGAAACCAATCTGTTTAGCCTGCTCCTCTCCCCCTGCAAAACGCTCCATTTTCCCTGTCCTTAAAGTTAAATGACATTTTCCTCCCTGCACCCTTATGCCATGTCAAGTACCTCCAGAGATATTTCAGGCCGACCTGGATGTCACGAGTGTGTGCGATGAGCGAGAAAGAGCCCTCTGAAGGCAGGAGCAAACAGTGAGACACCCACACTTCAACCCTGTGCTGCTCAAGGGGGGCCTGCTTCCATCAAGCTGCTCTTAAAAACATCAGCAGTGATAGCAGCCGAGCCAAAGGGATATTAGACTTGAAACATGGGTGTTTTGTTTATTTATCAACCAGGCGGCTTCACCAGACAGATGGGAAATGACAAGGAAATGACTCATTATGAATGGCAGGTTTATTTCCCCCGTGACTGCATTTGATATTTTGAGTAGCTATATTTGTACTGTCGAGCACAACGAGTGGTCTGGTTTTTTCAAAAGTAAATCTTGAACAGAATTCTGCCCACACGCGCGCACCAAATGGCTCATCGGCCTGCCATAAATGACTGATAAGATGTTCCCTCTTTGCTTGGAAGGACAGAGTAACACTTCCACTCAGTTTACCCTCTATCTCTGTCTATTTAGGAGTCTAGCTGCCTGCCAGCAGTAGCTCGGGACTGTGTCCAAACATAATCACGATATTAGCTAGATCCTTATTTATGTGTCCCTACCCCTTTCCATTTCTCCTCTCTCTCTCTTTTACTCTACCTCTCTCTCACACACATGCAAACACATCGCTCTCCTCCTTCTGCTCAGCCCCATTACGTATGCATCCTTCCTTCCGACTCCACACATTTCCAATCTTCCCCAGTTAGCTACAACAAACATTACATTTACATATTGATTTCGTAGTTTTAGTCAATGTAAATATGCTGTCATTACAGTAAATTTGAGCTTCTGTTAACATAAGCTCGTCCAGATCTGCACAGATTAAGGGTGTGATTGCATAATTAATGTGTGCGCTACATATTAATTCCCCCATCCCTCTCTTTTCCTCAACTCTTCCTCCTCTCCTTGGGTTTTGAGCCCTGATTAAGTGCCTGCTTCGGCCCTTAAGCCTCCCATTGATATTCAGCCGCACAGACCCAGCATTTGCTCAAAATGCTACTTAACCTCACAGCTTATTGTAAATGAAGCTTCCAAAAGTTGATTCCCCCACCTCCTTCTCTTGACGTGAAGCATAGAAAATGTCTGAGTTTGCATGGTGTGCCTCCTCTTGATCACCTCTCTAAGCATTTAGTATGTGAGCTGTGGTGCTGGATCAAAAAGCCACACACTCTACTTCAGGGCCCGGAGGACAAGTTATGTTTTCACTGCAAGGACACAACATCAACACCGTGACATCCTCTGCGAAAGTGTAAACATCTAAGTCAAGGGCCATCACCAGAGATGAATGATGGGAAAATAAGCTAATAGCATCATCACAAAGAGGTTGCTAAATAAAAGTTGATTCTTTTTGATATTTTAAGTTACGGAAGAACATTAGAGTTATAGATTGACGTTAGTGAAAATTAATTTTAATGTTGGTTAATTTTCTTTGAGGTTCCCTAAGTTCTGTCAGATTGCCAGAGTTTTACCTCTTGTTTAGATTGAGCCTGTATGTTTTTCTACAATATTATAGATTTACATAAATCGGAGGACTGTTTCATCTGTGCGCATCAACAGGGTTGTCATAATACCAACTATTTTGTATAATTTATTGTGCTGCGCAATAGTTTAGGCCGGTGTGTAAAAAAAGCTTTCAAATATGAAAAGCTTCAGGGAATAAAGGAGTCAATTAACCAATGCAAAGTGAACGAATAGTAACCAATGTTTTGTGCTACCACCCTTTGCCTTTAAAACAGCTTCAGTTCTCCTAGGTACACTTGCACACCATTTTCAAAGAAACTCTAAATGAAAGTTTAACCAACTTCTTGGAGAACTAACCCCAGATCTAATGTGGA
Organism: Scarus forsteni; assembly: GCA_036419115.1. Lineage (NCBI taxonomy): Eukaryota > Metazoa > Chordata > Actinopteri > Labriformes > Labridae > Scarus > Scarus forsteni. The sequence continues at coordinate 21,549,382 of JAZDUH010000136.1, read as the reverse complement.
TGTAGGCTGGCTCAAATCTTTCTGTTTCCTCATGTAATTCTAGACCCACCAATGTTGAAATGAAGGCTCTGTGGGGGTTGCTATCCCTTTGAGGGCTGCTTGGTCTCATTTGTGCTTAGTTTTTAATGACATTGGTTATATGTATAAGGTTGCCAACTTGCTGCAGAACAAATTTAAGGCTAATCTGATGGCTCCCTCATGGTACTGCATGATGGATAAGTTTCTGCTTGTATTTCTCAGCATTAAAGACTCATTAAGCCTGACCAAATTCCCAACTCTGCTTGCAGAAAGCAGCTCCGATCTTGCAAGAAACCTACACCATACTTCACTGTTGCCTGCCACCATACCCCAACATTACAAATTTATAGCAACTAATGAATATGTTTTTAATTTACTCAGTCAGTACTGGATATCCTATCGAAGGTTTTGCAGCAGAATCAACATTGACATTAAGTCAGACCAAAAGGCCATATCTTAAGGCTGTCAACTTGGGGTTTTCTTTTTGGTTAACACATAATTACATTTTCAAAATATGTCTTTATATTGGCAAGATAAAATGTAATTTTCTTACTCAACAAGGGCAATGTGCTCCATCCTGCATCCACAATCCCAGAAATGACATCATTTAACATAAATTCATATTTTTAGACATGTTAGACCCATTTTAATGGCAGTTTAGCAAGATGCTGCCGTATTTATCAACATAATTTCTCTGCGGATTCTATTTTTTATAGATATTATTTTAATACTAGATTGATCTCTCTATCCGTGGTTGTATTGATTATGCATCCACAGTAGCTATCTTCACAACCATGTAGACATGAGTTACCTCTTGAAAATGAGATGCCACATCTCAAGGGTCTTACCTTTATTACATGTATATTCAGCGACATGTGCTATGCAAATAAAGTTTGACTGATTTAATCTATATTCAGCAGAGATTAACATTATGAGGACAGATTTATGATCTCGGTGTTTCTGGGTTTGTTCCTATTATAAATTCTTATTTAAATCCCTTTGTCTGCCTGGATGGATACATCTCTGTATGTATGTATATATGTCTGTATATACAAATATGTACATATTTATATGTGTTTGTCTCTATACATTTATGTGTATCTATAAAATGAAGAGTATGGCTTCAGCCCGCTCTACTGTAAAGTGTGTTGAGATGACACTTGTTATTAACTGGCTTCAAAATGTTTTATTTGTAAATTGAAATGAAATGTAATGGTGATATTTTCAAATGTAACTTAAAAACAAATCTTTTGTTGAAAATGGTAATGTTCTTTTGCAATTTTTAAACACGAGTTGATAAGTAAGAAATAGTGTATACAGACTGAAAACATACTGTTAAGTATTTTCTAAAAGCCTGCGTGGATATTAATCTGTTGTGCCTTGAGATTTTCCTTCAAACTGAATGTGCCTTGGGCAATAGACATTTTAAACCACTGGTTTAGACCATCTCCTTAAATCTTTCTGCACCCCAGATCCAGTTCCTTATTTATGCATAGTTATGTCACTTGGCCATGTTTCAATGTCAGTGTTTTGGCTTTTAACCTGATGTCATGCAACCTGTATGTGAACACATATGGCAGATTTTTCCTTGTTTATATTTCTGCACTGCTTACATGGCAATACATATTACAAAGAAGAAACACACTCTCAATATTGAGTGTATTTTCTTGGTCAGAGTAATCAAGTGTTCAATGACAGTGCAGGCACATACAGTATCTGATAGGGTCATGCAGAAGTCTCAGTGTCTAAACAATATCTATTTACAATTTCCACACACAGAAACTAGTGATCCACTTTCTCATAAAGCACTAAAAGGGCATATTTTTGTTTTGAATCATCAAAAACAACATTGTCCTAATTGTATAAATATATTGGCATTCATTTTCAAAGTGTTCTTACTTTTATTCACTTCTCTTGCTGTTATAAATGCATCAAGATACCCTGTTTTCTACGGGTATAGGTGCTTTACATACATTTGTAACCTCTCCAAAACACTGCACGGGGTTGTTTTGTGCCTGTGTATGTCACAGTTAAACCTTGCTTAAAAAAAAACTTTTGGCTCTGAGCTAAAGAAGGTGCTGAGGGCCCTCCTGTGTATTTTTCATAACAGCTGGCAGGTTTGTTAGCAGTAAGCCAGAGTGATGGACACCATGCTGTTTTTATGCAGGTGGTCATAACTGTGGTAGCCTGCTGTGCTAAGTGCAGCTTTGGCCAGGCTTGTTAAGACACAACTGGTAAAGTGGGCGACTAGTCCCTAAGGGAGAAACCTACCTCCCTCTAGGCCAGCAGGCTACCACTAGATGACAAGTTTCAGCTTGCCCTTTGATTGACTGTGTGGCTCTTGGTGATAATGTTTGTTTTCCTGCACCCCCTTCTTTTATTCCGTCTTCATTATTCTGCCTGATTTCTTTTGATCATTATGTTCCTGTTAATTCTTGTTGCTTAATGTTTTTTCTTTTTCTATTTCTGATGTAGTGCTCTGCAGGAGTCTCTAAACCAGAACTACCTGCTGGTCATCAGCAACCGTGAGGCCCAGAGGGACTACAGTCTCAACTTCCCTGGCTCCAGAACCATACAGGAGGTAAAGCACCAGTTCTGTAGCATATAGGACATCAGAGACTCACCTCACACACCCAGAACCGTACAAAAGCTCTCATTCACTCCCCCTTATACCCCCATACATAATATTATTTCTCCTGATTTACAGAGTTCCCACAATGCTGCTGCCATTCCATTGGCCAAACATCGCTAGTCTATCTCAGCCATCGATTCATTATTCATCACAAATGATCACATTTCCAAGCACATAATTACTCTCACAGCTGCGGTCTGTTACAACCCCCTCTTTTTCTACTAACTCGTCCTACTCAGCCTTTTCTCCTCCCTCTCTCTCTCTGTCGTCCGAGGCAGTTTAAATACTGAACATTGTTTGATTTCGGCATGAAGGAGCAACTGGAAGAAACAGAGTTCATTCATTCTCCACATCTGAGCAGTAGATTTGGTGGCTGTTAATTATTTATAGTCACCTAGAGTGGATGCCTCTCTGTCCATTTTTATTATTTTAGATTATTCAAAAGAGTGAAAGCTTGAAGAGAATGTCTCCATGTGTCTCTATCTATGTGTGTCTGTTGGACACACAAATAAACACACATAGCTGTCCTGTTTCACCCTGCTCTACCCCCCTGCAGGTGGCTTTTTCTTAATTCAGAGTGGAAAATCCCACTATCACAGGTGACCGGAAGTTAGGGATGGGTACCTTTCACATTTGAACAGATACCCTCACCCTCACTTTAGTTTAACAATGGGTACGATAAAGCTTTAAATAAAAACATTTACAATAACGTTACAAAGTATGAGGAACCAACCTGATAATGATAACTGACACATGTTAAGATGCCAGGCTAATACCATCTTAACCACGATGCTTATTTACCTGGACCAGACGAAAAGGATGATGCTTCACTTGCATCCTCCGTAACGCATTTGCTGCCATCACCAAATGTTAAAGCCATTTCTTTTCCTGTGTTTCTGGCTGCAGACGATTAGTCTCCATTGGACACAGGTGTGCTAACAGTGCCGATGAATCCTTTGTGGTCGTAGATCTGAGGCTGTCAAAAATTGTGCACTCTTCAGCTTTAAGGAAAATTTTGTGCGTCACAGGTGCTTCCTCAGATTTGAAGTATTTCTGCCACTGGCCTTACACTTGGCGTCACAAATACAGCAGCGAGCATAATCTCCATCACATTTGATAAAGTGGAGCTTTCTCTCAGCCATGCTTGCTTTGTTGACTGAACCCGCGGCTGCTGACGTCATTACGCTCTTGCTATGCTGTGTTCAAGTCCGGTATGGAAATTCCCGTACTCTACCCAATAGTATGCCTGCTTCATCCACTCCCTCACAGTCACAAGGATGCGTTTAGGTACCTAAACATGGCACCATTTGATTTTACGTGAATTGGTACTCGGTAGAACCAACAGAATTCTGTCGGTACCTCTTAAAGTACCAAATTCGGTAACCATCCCTACCGGAAGTATTTACACAAAATCATTTAGCCAAAATTTAAGGGCTTTAAAAGAAAAGTAAAAGTTCTAAATGCAAAGTTGAAGACATTACATTTCTTTTTTAAATTTTGATTTTAAGCAGTTAAGGCTTTGTTTTTGCTGAGTTTGTTTTAGGAGTGTCCAGATCAGATATTGATATTAGATATCTGTCCGATATCAGCAAAAAAACCAAATATGGGATTATAACGGCCTGCATCTAAAATGTCCGATTTAAGCACTCCGGTACAAGCAGTCCATTCTAATTTTTTTTTTTTAATTTAATTTAGTTGTCGAATACGCTTATGTTTAAGTTTAGCACAGTGGTTTTTGCCACTTAAAAATATATGTTTACTGGATATCCTGAGGTTACTTTCTGGGGTCTTCTAATTTATTTTTCATGCATTTCATTTAAAAAATGTATTGAACCCACTGGTTAAAAACAAATCGGTCAGTTTTTCTCATATCTACTATTGCTGACTACTGTCCTCTGTTTGAGTAATCTCACTTGATCAAGCCTTTTCTTACAGTACATACAACAAAATAAGTTATAAAAGTAAATATGACTCCTGCTGATATTGTAACGGACCAAAGTTGGTGTTGGCCAATTCTCAAGGCTGCAATATTGGTATTGTATCAGAGAAAAAGTTATATCTGGACACCCCTAGTTTGTTTTGTAATGTTTGGTTTTAATCACAAGCTCATTTGAATTTTGATTTCATGTGCTCAAGTATATCTCTGCTATGGACAGTTGCAATAAATTTGGTTTACGATGCACCCTACTCCAGACTGGCTTTTATGCTTAAAGGAAAAACTTGTAAGAATCTTCAGTTTTTAGTAGGATACAATTTTAGTTGTATTTCAAAGATAGAAATAACTAAAGAAAAAATTGAAAGGGCTCATGTGGGAACTCTCCCCTGTAATTTTTATTTAGTCATCAGCTTCTGTTGGGAATAAGCTTGGCACACATTAGCATCATGTTTTGACTTGACCAGAGGGCCGAAGCTTATCTTTAAGTCATCAGCTTGGTTGAAACAAAACAAAACATTTAAACAGTTAAAAACGTCCCTGGCTTTTTGGGAACCAGTAAATGATAGACTGGCTGCAGAAGAAAAACTAACAAATTTACTTGCTCGTAGATCAGAAGTGTATTTCCTTTTTCATCTTCCACTGAGCGGCCAAATGAGTGCAAATACTTCTCATCCGATTTGGCAGCCATAAATATCAGCTCCTCTGATGTCTGCTCTCATTTATTTTGCAATAATTGTACTGCAGTGAACTGCTGCTCATTATAAGGTCTTAAATCTAACACTGTGTTTTGTTTTGGTAATGCTAAGAGTGTGTCAGGGCCAGGGTACAACATGCACTGTGGACCAGGCTTTGGCTGAGTATTGCAGAGTAGAGTAACACATCAACACACAACTGCAAATGCCCAAGATGGTGCAGGGCATTTTGGGTAAGGCAAGAATTCAATGCAGAATTATAACCCAGATTAAAATCTCCACTTGTGCTGTCTTGCAGTTCATAATGACCATAACTGTGTTGTTAACACAGCTAGTTGGAAATTTAAGATGCTATGGTACGAGAGTGGATGATCTTAGTAAGTTCAACATTTAAATCCAGATTTCAGATGTTATGTATGTACCCTGTTTTCTTTGTCCATGCTGCACAGCCATGTAATTATGCTCTCCAAGGCAGCAGCGAGAGGTATTTCATATCAAGCCCTCTGCAGTGTGGGTGAAGATTACACTAATAATAATCAGGCTACTAGCAGAGCTTGTAATGGTGCTAATTGAACAGATTAGTCCAACTAAAGTTTGAACTGGAGGAGGCATCCTCCCTCCCCGTTTCCTCCTTCTCCTCCCTCGTCATCTCTCGCTCTCTCTCTTTTCCTCCTCTCACCCTCTTCTCAGGCAGATGGTTTTGATGAGCACCCACTGTGAACCTTAAGTGTTTCTGGTAGGATTACAAACACTGGGGAGGGGTCCCTGCTGCTTGTGAGGGGGGAACCATGGACACAGAATGGAGGCAAAGGACCACTGTCTTGGTGGGGGTGCTGTGTGAGGCTGTAGGGGAGAGAGAAGGACAATGTGGACTTAAACAGGCCTTCCATGTCGTGGTCTTTTCCTTACGCATGCTTGTCTTTAGGCATCTCAAGGCCCCCCTGTGGTGAAAATGAGGCCCAGAGCTTTAACCTGCATGGATGTGGACTCTGTTTGCCCCATGTTGGCCATGCTCTTTATATATTTACTCTTCAGCTGGGGGGCTGGCATCTTTTCTTTCTCGTTAACAAAAGATGTTTGAAAATTAAATACCGCTAAATCATGACTTTACACAATTTCTGGAATAGCTGAAAGGATGAAGAAGCTGCTTCCAGTGCAAAAACAGAATGTAGACAATCAAAGACAAGACAAGACGATCGTATAGCTTTACAGTGCAACAGTAAATATGTGGATTTAACTGCAAGTAGGGTGAAGAAGACAAGCCATGAAGAGAGAACTATAACTTGAAGTAATATAGTGGGTCTATATTTCTGTCATTATAAGACAAGTGAAGAATGCAACAAAGAAGTAACACCATATTGAGACAGCCTGACTCCCTATTCTGCTCATACTGTGTCCACTCCTGAACACATATGGCCTCCACTACAGAGCACCTTTCTCCTTCTTTTCTGCCTTTGTCTTAACTCAAGACTAGCCGATGGTCCCTGCTTGTGCATATCAATGGGGATAGAGTCCTGTCTCCTTGTTTGTCTTTGCCAAAGGCTCTGGCTTTGCCTTGTGGCTCTCAGGGAACTACCCTTGCCCCTCCTTTTCTCCTTCTTCATTCTCCATCTCCCTCTCACAGTGTCCAGCCTCTACCTTCTTTCTTCTACATCTCTGTAGCGCTGAGCTGTGTAGTCTGATTGGCATTACCAGACAAGAGTGTGGGGGTAAGTTGCTGGCTAGCTTCTCAGCTAAGCTGGAGAGCAAATGTTTGCCAGGGACGTAGAGGGTAGAATAGGGATGGCTTCTGGTTTTGGGTTGTCCGTGATCAGACCAGTTGTCCTGGGGATTTCCCTCCTCTTCTGCCACCCCCCTCCTGTCAGGGCTGGGTCTGGGCCCCATCCCCATCCTTGCTCCGCAGCTGGGAGACATGTTGGGACCAAATGGAGACAGCGTTGAGAAAAGGAAGGTTGGATCGAAAAGAGGAATGAATGAGAGGCATCTGGTGCCTAGGGGAGATGAAGAAAGCGTGCGAGAGAGGGAGAGCTTGTGACTGTTTAACGGAAACCTTTCCTTTCTTTGATTGGCTTCCAGCATGGGATTACAGGCAATTGGCATTTACAGTGATTGGATCATTAATTTTGCTGCATCGTCCGGCAGCTCCACACAACAGCCAGTCTTACTAATGTTGTGAATGACTGTCTTGAACACGTCAACAAGAACTTCAACAGGCATATCAATAGCTCTGTATATCTGGGGTTCCCTAACTTTCTGTATCAATGACTGCATACTAAAAAAAATAAGGAATGACTTAGATTTGTTTTAAAAATTTTTTATACCTAACCTTTAGTGTATCAAGATTTAGAGGTGGACAGTCAAACTTTAGAAGGCTGGCTGCACCCGTCTGCCTCTCAAGATAAGGAAAGCTGTTAGATAGATGCTTGATTCAACAGAAAAGAGACACTGACATCTCTACTTCACATTCAGACCCAAAACAACAGCAAACTGCACAAAGCTGCTAATCTCTATCCAAGTGTTCGTGCATAAAGGTGATCAGCACAGTATGCTTTGTAAACTGGACCTTCAGAGCAAAAAACTCAGCAAATAAGGAGAAATCATGTTTTTTAGCTGCACCTTATTTGTTTCAAGTCTTTAGTCAAGCAGATTTAATATTTGCTTAAAGTCATATTTGTTTTTACCTTTTAGAAATTTAGTGGAGGCAGAAAAAATGGACCACAGACTGCAGTCAACCTCTGGCCATGCTTTTAACACCCTTGATTTAACTTCTTTTCTTTTTTTAAATTCATGTATTTTCAGTCTTAGTGATTGATACATAACAATAGTTGCTGAAGTTCTGTCAGTGTCATGGTCTTAGTTTAAATAAAACTATATAGCACATTTTATTTTTATTTTATTTTGTAAGAGTCATTTTTTTAAATAAGAAATTAAGAACTTAAAGAGTATTAAAAAGCATCTAATGCAAAATTAAGAATATTAAATTTCATAGCTTGTATTGCATTTTGTTTCCATCCAAATAAGTACAGAGTAAAGTTATTGGCAGATGTTTTTTTCTGTTTAGCTTCAATCAGAATTTTGATTTTCCTTGCTTTTGCCAACTCTCTAAAGGTGACTGTACTTCATAGGATTGGAATCTCACACTGGGTGACATATACACTTAATTAACATACAGCATACTCTTTATAAGACTGTTTTTTTTAACCAGCTGCATGTTAAAAGGAGAAGCAAGTAAGATAAATCTTTAGCCAAATTGAAGCTGTTTTAGAGAGAAAAGTTTTTGAGTCTTTGCCAAAGGCTCTGGCTCTGCCTTGTGGCTCTCAGGGAACTACCCTTGCCCCACCTTGCATACAGCATACTCTTTATAAGCCTGCCTTTTTAACCCCGCTTCATGTTAAAAGGAGAACCAAGTAAGATGTATCTTTTGCCAAATTGAAGCTTTTTTAGAGAGAAATTATTATTTTTTTTTTTTATTGATGAGCCATATTGAATTTTGCTGATATACAATATGCTCAAACTTATTATCCCTTTGCTGATATGACTACCAATACATTCACGTTATTTTGCCATGATCACAAAGTCTCTTATAAGAATGGACCTTTTCCTTTCTATGTGACAGTCTATTTTTGTTTAAAAACACAGATGAAGGAAAATCAATATTTGTTGCTGGTTGAAAAGTTTGCTGTTACCCTGATATATGCTACTTTGTTAGACACTTTGTTGTAGTTCAGCTACACCTGCTTTAATATGTCCCACACTAACTTTTCTGTTTGCCTGCCTTTGTGGCAGACAGGGGGCAGCATTAGACAGTAGTGCTCCCTCTTTGATGGCTCCTGTAGCCAACTCACTCATTTCTTTGTGACTGTGGGCTGCAACAAAAACTCCAGCTACCTGTAGAAGCTGGAGCAACTCTCCTTTTATGATTGCTCTATTTTTGTAATAATCAGCACTTGCTTATCCTCATAAACAAATATGCTGCATCAGTTACCATGCTCCTGATATAGCCTGAGCAGACCTGTGTGAATTTCCCACAGGCTGTGGTACTTTCAGGTGGGCAGGTCTTCTATGTAGCCTTGTTTTCTCTCTGTGCTGAGATCAGGTTGTCCTTTCTGCCAGGTGCCTTTCGCCGTCTGTCTCCCCTCTCCTCTCCACCCCCCCTTCCTCCTCCACCTCTCACCTTCATTCTCTCTGTGGTGGGCGTTAGTTTGTTGTTTCTCTGATGCTGCTTTAACCTCTGACTGCAGCCTCTTCATTACTAGTGTTTATGCCTCTTCTTTCCTCCCTCTTCCCCTCTATTCATCGGCCAGCCAGCCGGTCAGTCAAATCCCTGTAGTCCGGCTGGTCAAACATAGATATTACACTCTGTAATAACACTGGCCACCCGCTCTGACCCCAGGCTGCTATCCTGGCCATAGCTTCTCATCATAAGGATAGGCGCCGAGCGGTGTGCTGTGGGATTTACGGTAGAAAGACAAAGGATGGACTATGCCACTCATTTATTATTGTTCTTTTTCTACTTGGCTTGTTTGTATTGCAGATTGCTTTGGTTTGTCAGGCCCCGCACAAATAAAGTATAATTTTTAAGGATAGTGGTACCTTAGAGTATTTACTGTTGCTCTAAAAAGGGATGAATTCATGTTTTAAAGAGACAATCTCTGTCAATTATGTTTGTGCAATAGGAGACCTAAGCATGTGCATACAGATGTATAAAGAGCTCTCAAATTGAAGTTCCTCTGCTGTCTCCTGATTCATTTTTGTAACTGCTCTCCTGCTTTGCCTGACATTGGCTCTGACTTTGTGTTTGTAGCGTTCTTTAAGTTTCCACCTCCATGACCAGCAGCCCTGCGTATGCCCACGGATCCATCTCACTTCAATGCTTTCTACAAAGACAGGATTTGACCTGTGTGCAGATGGATCTTTGCTCCACAATTGACAGTTTTCTCAGCATCAGTGTCCAGCCCCCGCGGGCCTGTAGAGCAGGATTCTGCTAAACAAATGCAGCAGGATCCACGGCTGCCAGCGCTCAGACGCCGCCGGGGCTTTGATCACCTTCGGCTGGCGCACATCAGGCTGGCGTTAGGGCTTTAAACCAACAACTCGGTGGACGGTGTAATGTGGGCACTCGCAGGGACAGAGGCTGCTGGCTGCTAACTGTTTAAAAGCAAGGAATGTTATTAAGTGATGCAGATACAGCGTCCGCGCATGAATGGGGAAAGAGAAATACTGTTCATTTCAGAGTGTGGGGCTGTTGTTGCTGGGCATTAGCTGTGGCATCTAAAGAATGCTTATAACACCCTCTGTCTTTTTTTCAATCTGCTCTACTCGCGCCTTCTGATGCATCTCTTTCCTCCCTCCCTCCTTTTTTGTTTCATCCCACTGTTTTTGTCATACTGCTGAATAGAGACACCTTTGATATTACTGTAGAATTAGAATATTAACAAAATGTCTTATTTACTAGAACACTGAGTCCCAGACTTAGCTGCTAATGACCCACAATATAACAGTGCTGGTCAATGGGGATGCATATTACTCCCATTTCAACATAAATCTGAACTAATGACAATGGCTGTTTATGAAAGTGAATGTGATTCATGTACATACATTTACCCAATTGTTGAAGGTAACCCCAAGTGGGACAGGTATGCCTCCATGTAAGGAACAACTATCCAAGAGAGTCTAGGATAATTTTTGGGCCTGATTGTACAGTTGAGGTTTTGGCTGAGTGATAGGGATCAAAAAGAATAACTTGGTACATAGCAAATATCACATTCTATTTTATACAAAACAATGAACACATTTTTACGACATAGTTCAAAACTGTTGTATGATCTTTGTAAAAAAAAAAAACAACAAACCCCCCCCCCCCCCCCCCCCCAGAAAACAAACAATCCAAAATGCCTAGAACATGATTATTTTGTTTGTGGGCAATTTTCTAAGTATTGCCTAAATTGCAACATTTCTACGATACTTTAAATGACATGCATGTCAAAATGAAGGAACATTTAAGTACATCCTGATATTTGGCTGATCTTGTTGCCAATATATGTAATGTATATTTTTAATATGTTTTGCAGAAAGTCTCAGATTTACTGATGTGGTAAACAGCTATTTAAACACTTATTCACTGACATTGATGTTGTCCCTACAATGTATAATGTGTATAATATATCTAATTGAGAATATTTGAATATATCTTTATAACTAATTTAGTGTCCAGACCTGGTTGTAGTAATTTTCAAATTCTTCTCATATGCTTCTATGACTTTTACAGCCCTGTTTTTACATGTCATGCTTTTTCCTAACAGTTTTATCTTTCCTTCTTGTGTACAGGTAAAGAGGAACATTTCAGACTTGACCAATATCCCAGTTCGACATCAACAGTGGGAAGGGTGGCCTGCATCAGCATCAGATGATTCTGTAAGTGACACAGACAGAAAAAAACATGTGGCTTTTTAAAATTATTTTCAAGAGCCACCATTTATTAATCTTTAAAGCTGCCAGATGTTGGCCTCAATGAGTCTTAAATTGAAAGCCGCTTTCTCAAATATAACAAGTTGCATAGAGAAGCCAGTGGTTCATGTATCATTTGTCTACATTGTTGAAATTC
>JAZDUH010000136.1:21307500-21532500 GCA_036419115.1 Scarus forsteni | reverse complement strand
GATGAAGTTTCCTAAATTCCGTTTCCTTTTCCATTTCCATATTTATGAATTCAGTCTCTTGTTATCAGTGGTCCAGTTACCTGAGCTTGGCTAGCTATGGATATGATGTCAGGGGATCATGAATAGATTTTGGCTCATTGAGGCTTGAGCGGCCCCATTGGCTCCTGGCTAACACACATCTGTGGCATCTGTGTTTCCTGGATGAGAAGATATTAAAAAGCACAGAGACAGAAGTGTAATAATGGCCTCTGCTCTCACTGCAGCCCTTATTGAAACGTCTGAAGGTATTAACAGAGAAAGCCCAGGGCTTGGCCGGCCTTGCAGGCGGGTAGGGAGCCAGTGTTGATGTCTACCTCATTAGCCTGGTCTCATCTCCCGGGATTTAGGCCAATAAACAAGGCAGCCAGAGGCCCCAGATTACATTTAGCTCCATACAGAAGCGTCAGTGCTGTGGAATCGATTATTACTCAAATGTGATTTTCCCTTTAAGCATGTGATAAGACTGTATTTGCCCATTTAATTTGTGCTTGTGTGTGAGTGTCAGTATTTGCATTTGTGTGCTTGTGTGTTGCTTCATTTATTGTGCAGACTTTGGCAAGTACTGGATAGTTACAGTGCCAAATGAGCTATACCAGCAGTAGTGCTGATGACAGTTCAGAGGCAAAGGAAACCTATTTTATTAAAAACAAACTCACTGTATACAAAAAGAGCCATGCTGCTATGCTGGATGCATTTTCATTTAGTTTTTGTAAAACCAATATGTAAGAGCAAAAGAAAAAAAACATGTATTCACACACATGTATATTTTGAATAATAGTACTTTTTTGTATTTTCATGTTTTTTTTCAGCGTTGTATTCAGGGCATTTTAAAGCCAGCCAGTTGTGTTGTGTTTTTTTTGGAGGTGAGAGAGAGTTAGTTGAAAGGCACACTTAATGGGCACAAACAAGGCAGTAATCAAACCTGGACCTGACACATCACCCAGTTGTCTGTTTTTTTTAAACATATAAGTTCTTACATTTAGCTTCTTTGTGTATTTTTTGTCAGTTTCAGTCATTATAACATATTATACAAGATTTATCTAAAATTGTTTTTTTCTTGTCCTGCCTTTCTTTAAATATTCAGATACTTTAAATGTTTTTCTTACACTATTCAAACATTTTCCATTTTTTTATCAAGCGTTATTTTATATATATATATATATATATATATATATATATATATATATATATATATATATATATATGTATATGTATGTATATATATGTGTATGTATATATGTGTGTATGTATATATATATGTATGTATATGTATATGTATATGTATATATATGTGTATATATATATATATATATATATATATATATATATATATATATATATATATATATATATATATGTATATGTATGTATATATATGTATTCTATTTCTTCATGTTTTTCTGTTTTCTGATCTTAAAGGGACCGTGAGGAGTTTCTAAGTAATTACAAAAAAGTCTCACTTTTAGATATATGCCTGATTGAAATACACACTTTAAGATGAGTTTTATAGCATCAAAATAGGTCATCTATAAATGCTATTCCTTAGCCTTCGCCTGGATACTCAACTTCGAACAGGACAATTAAAACTAGAGCAAATTATATTATTTTATTATTTATATTGAGCACCGGGCTGTAAGTAGAGATATATAGCCGGCTACAACTAAGATTATAAGTTTTCCAAAAATTTCTTGTTGTCACACATCAAAAACTACCGCTACATAACTAGAAAGAGATACATTACCTCGTCGCTTTGCATCCTGTAAGTTGTTGAAAAAAGAGGTTGTAAAGCAATGCAGAGTTCTGAGGAAGGTCCGAGGTGCATAACAACAAACAAACACACGCTTTGGATTGCAGATGTTTTTTGGTGTGTTCCAGTTGTAGTCAGAAGTAGGAATTTTGAGTTCCAAATAGGAAACTTAACTGGAACGTCCCCTGAAGTCTGAATTTCTTACTGGGAACTCAGTGATACCTTGCCACCCCCGAGTTGACAATCGAAGATGGATGCCCCCAGTGTGGACAGTTATTTAGCTCCTGTAATAATCAATTTATTTGCACTTCTGACTGGGGTGTGTTGCTCTAGATCAGCTGTATACATAGTATTGTTAGACTTATATTTACTAAGATGCTGCCATAGTGATAATCACATTCTACATGCAACAATGCAGGGCGTGCTAACAACAGCTAACAATAGCCTGGTAGATCGGCATGTTTTTTTTTCTGACTTCAACTGGAACGCAGATAAGTTGGAGATGATGTTGCTCCCTTTTCCGAGGTTACTGGAACGCAGCATTACGACAGTTGCTGCACGTGCTCATGGGTAGCAGAGTCTTTATTTTGCCGGTAATAGATTCTCGTCATAGCACCTTTAATTTTTGTCATTTTTAATATAAACAAATTGACATAATTCATTTAATTTATAATCTTTTTCCAGTTTTTTTAGGCATATTTCTGTTTTTCTTTATGAAATTTTATTTTGATCATCTTATCAGATTTTTGCTTACTTCCCTATTTTTTTATTCTTTCCCCATTCCTGTTAAATTCTTGTACAATTTGTCTACCATCCATCACCGTCGACTAAATGCTGTTTTTGAGCCATTTGGATTATAGCACAGTTGAAATCTCCTTTTAAAGTTAACTTTATCCTAAAGTTGGGTTTTTACAAACTCCACTACTCCTTGTACAGTATGTGTCTTTGGTATTTAGTAATTGAAGTCTTAAGAACATCCAAAAGAGACTTTTATTTTCCGCTTAAGTTCTTTGAAATACAGATGTCTACAGCTGGGGGCGTTAATGGTAAATTTAATCAGACCATAGCGCGAGCCCTTACCTAATTTCAGTAAGGTCTCAGTTTTTCACATTCTGGGCACATTCTTTATACATTTAGCCCTCTTTTGTTTCTCCTCATGCACTGACAATTAAGAGTGAAATTTAAAAAGACCATTGGTAATTTATAGTCTGGTATCACGATCCATCACCAACAACTGAGAGCAGATTCTAACAGAATTATATCTGTTGTCTTTCTGTGTTATTTAGTTAAGCTGGTTTGCATTAAACAATGGTTTGGTGAATCTGTAGAATTATATTTTTACAGAAATGAGAAACACTTTTTTTCTGGTGTTTATCTTATTTACTAGCTTGTTAAGAGTATCTGCTTCAGATGTCCGTTTGTTAAAGACTGTGTCCTAAGAGAGATATTTGAGTCTCTGTGATTGTTTAGGTATTGTTAGTGTTGGAAATGAGAAAATCTCACCTTTCTGGGGAACCGGTACTTATGTGTTACGTCAGCCACCCGGATACTGTCCACTCAATGTGTGTCATTGTTTATTGTGCTCTGAATTATTCAAGGCCTTGTGGAGAGTTGAAATTGGATCTGAATGCATAATGCTCATGTAGCACTGAACAACAGCTCAGCATATTAAGTGAATTGTTTCTTAGTATGGAGAGTCACATCAAGAGAGCTGAATTAGAAAGGAAGTGGCAGGAAGTGCAGCGGAAGCATTTGCAAAGTGGTTTGACACCCATTTTTAGAAAGCGGACTGAGTTGGCCTATGCGATATGAACCAGAAAGGAAACCTCTGTGGTTTTCAGCTAAGTAAGGATATATGATAAATATCTTATTTTTCTGCCAGAAAATGAGGGATAGAAAACAATTCCAATTCTAGGGACAATACCCCAAGGTCAAATGGTACAAATTTAAGAAAAACATAAATAAGAAAATATGATGAGAAAATCTAAAGTGTGAGGTTGTGGGAAAAAAAATAATGAAATAGCTCTTTAAATGAAACAAGGAAAATACGGATTGTGTGCTTAAAATCCTTAAAAATGCTTACATTTTTATACTGTTACAAGTTTTGAGAAGAGCTTGGAGTATCAAAAAACATGTTTGAAAGTGATTGAAATATCTTGTATAACAAAAAGTTATCTGACGGAACTGTTCTCTTGTTACAAAGAGAAATAAGTTATAGACTTACTTGATGAGTCCTTTTTATGTGATGTATTATTCTTGTCATATTTTTGCAAATGTTCGATGAAAATTGTTTATTTAATATTTACATCAGTGATGTTACAAAGTAGGCTCAGAGTATCTTATAACATTTTAATTTTTCTTTGGAAAAATATTTTTCGTAAATTATTTTGTTCCCTGTATTTTTATCCCTTCATGGACTGATGAACAGATGTTTTAATGTTTGTGAAGGAAATTACTTTTGTGTATTTGTTTAACATTTTTTGAAAAACTATTGAATTTACCTTGTAAAAAGTCAGTTAACTCAAAGTCCTCATTTCCCCCATCCCTCTCAAACTGATAATCCCGCTGATGAATAGCACGTTACTTTTGGTGTCTGATTGTTATCAATCAATCAATCTTTATTTGTATAACGCCAATTCATAGCAAGTGTTATCTCAAGACACTTTACAATAGAGCATAAAGCTCATCATTTTATGGATACACATATATGCATAGATACATATATACATATAAAAATTCACATGATCCATATATATATATATATATATATATATATATATATATATATATATATATATATATATATATATATATATATATATATATATATATATATATACATATATATATATATATATATGTACAAATATATACATCCAACACCCAACATGAATCCAAATAGCCAATCATGAATCCCTCCATCATGGCGGCAAGAAAAAACCTTCTGTTGAGCAGCAGGAAATCTTGAATGTGGATCCCAGTCTCATGATGAACAGCAAATCCACACAATGCTGTGTTAGGTGTGAGCGCGAAGGAAAGGAAGTAAGAGGAAACAAGTGGCCTAAAGTAAGAACTAAAGTTAGTGACAGATTCATGAACCATAGACCTGTCATCTGATTTATTAGAGGTTAGCCTCTCGAGATGCTACATCTCGTTTTCAGGAGGGTCCTCATGTCTGAATGGTTGTGGTGATCATTTTATAGAAGTATAACCAATGATATTCTTACTGAAAATAAGAATTTATGGCAGTGACGAACTCATGGATGCCCAGACCACAAGTGCATCCAAACCATATTTGTCTCCATTAAGTATAAATGTGTTAAAGGCCTCTTGAGATGTGACATCCCATTTTCAGAGGGACCCCATGACTATGTGGTGCTGGATATAGATACTGTAGATGTATCAACCATGGATATGGAGATCATGCTAATATCTACATTAACAGCTAGAATGATAATGGGAATGAAATGTTCCTAATGAAATGGCCAAATATGTGTCATGTTTGTAGTTGTAGTAATTGAGGCTTTGTGGCTCCACAGCAGCAGTCAGTCTCCACCAAGTATCCCAGGCTACCTAGATTGTTAGACGTCTTTTTTTTTTCAATCAACATGACCTAAATTGAGAACAATGTCTGAAATATACCAATTTATAGTACATTGAAAATGTTTTGGGCAGGTGTTAAAAAAATGTCTCGAGAGAAAGTGATCTTTTATGAATTGTAGTTTTCTTTGTTTCATCAGTTAACAAATGCAAAGTGGGCAATCTGTAGACAAATTAAATAAATATTTTATGTGACCAGCCTCTGCTTTCTAAACCAACATCACTTCCTCTAGGTACACTTGCACACTGCTTTTGAAAGGCTTCTGCAGGTAGACTTTCAAACATCTTGGAGAACTGACCAAAGATCTAGTGTGATGTAGGTTGGCTCAGATCTTCCTGTTTCTACATGTTATCCCAAACACACTCGATGTTGTTGAGATCAGAGCGCTATGGGGGTCATACCACCACTTCAAGGAATCCTTGTTCTTCTTTATGCTGAAGAAAGCTCTCAGAGAGCTGTATGATTTGGGTTGTTGTAGAGTACATTTGATTTCCCTGATGGTTCTACATGATGAACAAGCATGTGCTTGTGTTTTCAGCATGTAGGACACCATTACTGCTGACTAAATACTCAACTCCATTTGCAGTAATGCAGCTCATTTCTTGCTAGGAACCTCCACCATACTCCACTGTTGTCTACAGACACTATTTTATAGTTTTTCAGCCCTTCAACAAGTGGACTGCCTTTACTACTCTTTAATATTCTTATTTTGACTCATCAGTCCAGAACACCTGCTGCAATATCCCCCCAGACTGCTACCTGGCAAAGACCCTGTGAATGTAATTTAACCACCATGTTTTGTGTTTTTGTGCTCAGTCTTGCCATGTTGAATGACCTAAGGCATTACTTTTATTTTGAAAGGAACTTCCGGTAGTAAGAACAATTAACTTAACCTTTGAGGAAAATGATAAAAAAAAAATTGAATGAAAAGTGAAGGGTGTCAGAAAAGAGTGAAATGATTGACTTGATATGGATCAGATTAACTTTAACTCATCGATCCTCCTTTGTGTGGAAGCTCAGTCGGTCAGTGTATGACAGACTCTACAAACATATAAAAACATGTAAAATGTTCTTATTTTACATCGACATAGGAGAAACTGCTGCATGTTTGTAAATAGATCCTTCTGAAGGAATGAAAGCTCCCTCAGCCTGGTCAGTTGTTGGTATACGAGTCACATGGAGGGTAAATACAAAAAACTTTGGTCTGAGGAGAGTCATCTGATGAGCTTTGAAGCTGGCCCTGTTATATTGAAGACCCTTTCTTTATTGACATTGCTGCCTCATTCTCCTAAGCTCCTAGAGTATAGACAGGGTCAAAGGTCAGTGTTCAGTATGTGCTCGCACATAAAGAAAAATAGTGACATATAGAGTACTCTGACATGAAGTCATCTTAAAAATGTTTACTGACAATATTATTGCAAATGCAAACCAACAATTGCAATTAAAAGTCTTGAAAGCTTTTGGTATTAAACACACGTTTGTACATGCCTTAAACTCCTGCACTGTAAATACTGAATGTTCTGCCCAGCCCTATGCTGACCACGAAGTTTCACTGTATCACTGCAGAACTGTTTGTAGAAGTGCCAAAGAGCCTAAGATGAATATAAAGGCAAGTCAGCTGTAAGTTAGTTTTCAAAGATGAAAATGTTCATACTGGACAAGGAAAAAAAAGTGCTCTTAAAATAAATGTTCAGGTCTGTTTTCCACTTCTTCCTAAATTTTTGTGGTCTTGGCGAAAAGCTGTTGGAGATGATGACAGAGGTCTTGGCAACAGTTGATCTAAAAAGTCAACATGACAAATCTTCCTGTGCTGAGTGATCCTCCACCCTTGCTTCCTCCATCTCACTCTCCTCTTGTATTCCTTCCCTGATGAGCACAGCAGCGAGAGTTTCCAGACAGGCCGTATCTCATTGGAGTTGTTTTGATTGGCAGCTTTTCCTCCACACCTGTCGCTGTGATTGACAGCTAGTGGGACTTCCTTATTACATCCCCCCCATCCCTCCAACACCCCCGCCAGCAGCACCCATCTTTCCTCCTTCCCAGTAATTGCTGACATTTATGCAGTGTTTCATGGTGTTTGCTAATGTATTAATGCTGCAGAGCATCAGAGGTGCCTCGCCTTGTAGGCCAGCACCTCCCTCCATTTCCCAGCTGGCATTAATGGAATCCTCCTCTACCTAATAGGGGCCTATGAAATTGAGGGTTTATTTAGGAGGGCCAGGTGGTTTCCATGGCAACAGGGCTCAGCAGTAAGCTCAAGCAGACCCCCCCCCCTTCCCTCATGCGAATGGCAGCATCCAGGTGACATTCAACATGAAGTTAGGCTGTCTGTCTCAGTTTTTATGTCCTTGAGCTATTTTTTGTTGTTTATATCTTAATCGGAGGAGGAGGGTGATCATTGTCAAGCGTACACCTTTTAGACCTATAAGAGAGCACAGCTGTAGTCACAAAATATACTGTTTTCTTTATTTAAGATTCAATAACAGAAGTAATCATCAGAAGCTCTGTATCTGCATGTATGCTCACAGTGTGGATATTTACAGATAGTCTGATGCTTTCAAACTCCTTTAGCCAGAGCTGATACTGATACTCACTAGTGTGCATTAATTGTTTTTCTTTTTCCTCATCATAAGGAACACCCAAGTCTTTCCTGAACTGAGATTTTCCACTCATTCTATTTAAACAAGCTAAGAAGCATGCATTGTAAATGATAATCAACATTTCAAAACGAGTAAATGATAAATGGAATCTTTTTTTGATTTAAGACATTCAGTAATAACAAAGGAAAACAAATGTGACCTCTTGAGATGTACAGCAATATTAGAATTAAACATCGAACCCTTTTTTTGTTGCAACAAGCAGAATTTTAACAACTGTTGATAGACAATTCTGTCATGAAGAAAATATTGCCTCATTTACAGATCTTTTCAAAGAGCTTTTACATTGAAATTAAATTAATCCCAATTAACAATCTGGTTTGCAGGGTGGCCTGAGATGGTCAAAAATGGGTTTGAAATGCAGGAGAAAAAAATCTTCTATTGCCAAAAATTAAACAAACAGTAGTACAGAGAAGTGGTTTAGTACCGGTATATCAGACTTGGAAATAGTAGGTATCAATTAATGGACACACTAAGTTAATGTGGGGAACAATGAAATTATGCGAGTTTTACTATTTACTACCAAAGTTTTTTTTATGTCATTAACCTAAGACTATGATATCTTATTTCGAACACACCTCCAGCTGGTATAGTTGTCTGTTTCTGCTGTGTAATAGAAAGACAAACCACTCTTGTACGTAGCCTTTACCATGACGAAGCATTTGCAACAAAAACATAACATGTAACTGGTTGCAGATTTCTGTCCCTTGGCATGTGAATCATGCAGCACAGTGGATTGTATGTCAACATACAGCTTCTTGCTTTTGTACCATTGAACCATTGAAGAGTGGAATCATTCATCAGGCCCCTACCTTAAAAATCTGAGGCAGTCTTCTGATATTTCTTCACAGAGTTTGAAGCATTCTGCTGTTATGTATAGCTAAAACATCAGTTCTAGCTGTTATTTTGAATTATTGATAGTATGCCAGTTTCTTTTTTTCCCAATCCCAAGTAATTTTGTGAAGTACTGCTTGAACCCAGCTACTCATCAGAAGCGACACATCCTCATTGAGGTGCAGAGGAGCCTTGACCTAGGAACTCACAGTTACCTAGGGTGGATCACACTTTTTGTCTCCTCCTTTTAAAATTTGTTTCCTTAATAACTGTTTGTTTTTCATTTATTTACATTATGTCTTACCAATTATATTCTTTCCACCCATTTGCATCCCCTTTACCATCCACTCTCCTCTTGCTGTTCCTCCCTCTCTCCATCAAAGAGAAAGTGGAGTAAGGTGGTGCTGTGGTTATGGTTGCCTTCAGTGCAGCTGTCAGTAGTAATTATCTCACACTCACAGCCAGACATCTAATCCAAACACTGCCTACCCTAGAAAAGAAAAAAATGAAACACAGAAGAATGAAGGGAGAGAAAGACGGGTAGAGAAGGGGAAGAAAGGGTTGAAGAGGGGAGGGAAAGAGGGAGGGAGCGGGTAAGAGAGAGAGAGAGAGAATTCTTTCCCTGTATCGGCCCCTGAATGCTTAGAGCCTCAATGCAAGTGTTAATTAAAAGAATCCAAAAAAGAGGAGCCAGTCTCTTTGTGTGGAGATGTAGGAGAGGGTCATTTGGGGGGGTTAACCTTGTCCCCCCACCTCCCCGTGCCCTGCGGTGCTTCGGCCTTGTTTCCACGTTTTACCACTGAGCCGCCAAGCTGCACTTGTGTACCTCAACATCAGAAGAAGCTATCGGGTCAAAGCGAGGAAAAGGATTGAGAGGCACTCAACTCATTTTTTTCCCTTTTCACCTCCCCTCCTTGCATCCATGTCGGAACAAACCCTCCAGGCTGTCTTTGACAGGGGAAGTGATCAACTTTATTTATACACTTATTAGGCCCTCAGACCAAAGCCTCTTATTGTGAGTACCGGGGGTAAAGGGTTTATGGGGATCCTCTCGGCAGCCGCTGTTAAGATTCTCACGTTTGATTGCCACTCGATTTGAGAAAAGGGCAGAATAGACTTGGGGCCATGCCTTCACATCCCTCAGGCAAACTCCGTATGTCTTTGTTTGACTCAATACCTACAACTCTTTCTGAGTGGAGCACCAATTCAGATCTCAAGCGTGGAACCCATTATGGCTCCAATGGCCATAGCTCTGCTCTAGCAGGGAGAATTGATTGCTTGTTTTACTCTTACTGTTGAGGGAATGGTGTTTTTGTTCACTTACTTTGTAAAGCTCACTTGAAAATATGAATGCCACAATGATCTAATAAACACCCCACTAAATAACTTAGAGTTGAGTTACAGAAAAGGCAATCCAGTTAAGTGTTCTTCGTAGGTGTTCCAGCTGTCCTCGCTGTGACTTTTATTCACTCCTCATTGTCAAGAGTACTCTTCCAAATAATTAGTAATACACAAGAAACACAATCTGTTTCTTCTCTCATATGAGCATTCACATCTGTTACTGTGGCGGGTGTGTTTAAATATTTCAGCTCTTGTGGGAAAAACTGGTAATTTGACAGAAAAACAAAAATTATATTTTCACATATAATTTCAATGCTTCATTGTTGACTTGGCCCTTTAGGGCTGACGTCACTCTTGGTGTGTGTAGTTTAAACCCTGCGTGGCAGTCTAGCCGCTGCTTTTTTTGAGTCGTTTTCTTTTCTTAAGACAACACGGAGAACGAATACTCATCAGGATATTATTCATTCTTGAACTGTCAGGGGAAATACTGTGTTTCTCACATCTTCTGCTTGGATACTGAGCTGGTGGGAAATTAAGACATAGTGGTTTTATTTTAATCATTATATTACTTGACAGTTTTTAAGACAATACAGCTGAGTTGTTAGCCATTTTTCCAAATCCCTGATATTGTCCAATTCAACTTCAAGGACATGTGTGAATATCTGAATTGTGTGGTCAGAAAAAATAATTTTGCCTAAATAGTAAAAAAGATACACAAACTGTCATCAAACTTCATGTGTGATGCAGTGAAACGTTTCAATTGGAAAAGGGGTTGGTGGGTTACAGTCAAGAAGAGAGCTTCCCTCAAAAAAGCTCTTTTTGACACCTTATACAAAACAAGGCTAGACCACTTCTGGCCTCATCAGACTTTTTCATAATTGAATTCACATTGACCATAAATACATTTATGAAAGTTTAGTATATAATCATTGATATATTGTGCATCACCAGCAAATAGTGGGGGGATGGCCGAAGATGAATGCCTTAACGTTAAAGTGTTGCAGAGAACTGAAGTGAAAGCTTTGTGCATTTCAGTTAAAGAATTAAAGAGTTTCACGTGTGGAACATTTTATTGTTGATATTTTCAATAGATTAATTAGTAATGAACTAAATGATTAATTCTTGAAACTTACATTTTGCATAGGCATGTGTGGGGTGGATTGGGGATGTTGAGCAGACATGTTTTTGTAGGGGAGACTCGCTCTTCCTCACTTTGAAAACATTTTAACACAGGACTTTGACTTTTCCTGCGTTTGTATATATTTTATTTTGATATTGATATCTTAATAATGCTACAGATTCATGAATGATAACTGAGTTGAAAACTGACTACTGTAGGTCAGTAGTTAAAAAACCTGGTAGTTGAGTGTTACAAGACAAAGATAACAGATAACAGACATTATGGCACACAGGTTCTTATCAGCAGCAGGTACACAGCAGTACTCACTTGTAAGTCCATGTTGCTGACAGGCTTCACTGGTTACACTGTTCTCTCAAAGTATAGAGGGCGAGGCCAGCATGAGGAACCACTCTTTTTTAAAAGAGACACAGAGAAACTCCCTGCAGATTGTGTAGCCCCCTTTCAGGCTCAATTGGCGTTTCATGTAATCGTCTCCTGATTCAACCATGTCCAGCTGCTCTTTGTACGTCTCAGCAGTTGACAATGGAGCAGATCTCAGGATCTCTGCGGGGGACGAGCTGCTTCTTTGCATCTTATCACACCAAGTCTGCCTGCCCTGCCTTGACCCTGTTGTTTAGAAGTTCACTCTCCCAGAAAACTACTTGATTCTGGATATATTCCTGAATTACCCCCCAATCCCCTTATCAGTAAAAACATTGTTGCATGATTGTGTCAAGAAGCAGTTAATTTTGGCAGATAAGTTATAATTTGACTGTGGATACACACGCCCTTATAAAAGCGAGGTATTCTGTATTTCTCACCAGAGCCGAGCCTGTCATTGTCTCTCGAGGACTTAACCAAGAGACAGCATCTGTAATGAGTCCCTGCTGAACGCTGACATTTTCAGCCCCAGCATTGGATTTGGTAGCTCATTAGTCAGGTGCTTTTTAAGTACAAACCGTCATCAAACTAAAGGCAGGTGTCCTATAACCTCATCACATCTTCCTTTTTGATGAAATGATCATGTTGTTCAGTAACTAGTAATTCAGGTCATGCCTCATTAGTAGTGGAAAACCAAAGTACTAAAATAAGAACACAAAAGTTTAGTCTCATGATATGGAAGGACTCTTGTAATATTAAATGTAAAGTTTGACGTTGAGTTTGTAGTCAAGACAGTAAAACTGCTGTGCAATCAAATCTGTTTTAATTTTAGTGAAGACTTTAGCTTGCCAAAATCACAAAGACAAGGCAGCATATAAAATAATAATGTGTTCCCTGCAGCTTTAGCTCATTTTGAGCATATGTTTAGTCATTCTTGGTAAATGGTTCATTTTTTTTTTAGACACAAGAGTACATTATTATTTACCAGCTCAAAATATGTATTTTGTTTTGATCAATTACAGCTGTATTGAAATGTGCTGTGAACAACACAAAAGAAGTGATTACAAAAATAATTTGATGTATAAAAAAAAGAGTATAGAAATACAAGTAGAAATACAATGCTTTTTTTAAAACCCTTGTCTTTTTAACCCAAGACATTGTGGGCTGAAGCTATTTTATCCGAAATGCCTTTATTTTTTGTTTTGAGAAAAATTCTTTTGTCAATTAAAAACACTCTTGTTAGAAACTACAAGCCCAAAGTTAAACTAGAAGAATGAGGTTTTAGTGGTTAACCCAGTGATGGGAAGCTTGACATTCCCAATAGGAAACAGTCAGAATATCCGACTGCCTCAATAATTGAATCTTTTTTTCTTTTGTTCGAGTTACATTAACTTTTTTTTAACTCTGTTTTTGTCTTAATTGTATTAAGTCAAATACTTCTGCTGAGTTAGGTAACTGGTTCAATTATAATTATAATTCTTTCACAAAAGTTTGTCGAAGCGGTCTGCATGCCTATGGGACTTGATTTTATACACCTGTGGCCATGGAAGTGATTGAAACACCTGAACTGAATGATTTGGATGAGTGAGTGAATACTGTTGGCAATATAGCGTAGGATTAATCTAACAGCCCTAACCAACAAACATTGCCGGAGACATTTCAAAGTCTTGTAATGATGTATTGACAATGATATTGTTTATTTTTGAAAGGGTAGTACAGTTTGATGAAAAATACTTGTTCCAAAGTAAAATTGAAACATACAAGATTAAAGCTGGTGGTTAGATCCCCACTAATGTCTCAGGATGATGTTGCGGGAAAAGATACATTCAAGCTAAATGTGTGCTGAGAGAAGACTTGCACATTTCATGATTAGGGTCAGCAGCATTGATAAATGCACATAATAACCTCAAAAAGTCCAGTCTGAATACATCGAGTTATTTTCAGTGTAGGTTGCATTGCTCAACAGTTGCTGTATGTATTGCCAGCTAATTTTGCTCATCACCAAAATTGTCTCATTTCCTTGTAGATGACGCTAGCTGTCTCTGGAATCAGCTATCCTTGCCATCACCTCAGTGTTTGTCGAAGGTCCTTACCAGCCAACTCCCAGGAACCTGCAGAAGAGGTACAAACACACACGCTGCTCTTAGTGCTGTGTATACATGCCCACTGATAAAGTATGCTAGCTAAATTCCCCAGCCACGTTTATATGTTGAAATAGGCATGAAACTGAACTTCAAATTTCTGTTTGCAGTGTGCAGATGTCCATATGGTCAGCGACAGTGAGGGGGATGATTTTGAGGATGCATCAGAGTTTGGTGTGGATGATTCAGAGATGTTTGGGATGGGCTCCTCTACCTGTCGGAAATCACCAATGAGTAAGTCCAACATGGTAGTTACATAATATCAGATGGAAGAAAGTAATAGTAACTGGCAGCACTGTGTTTTCTTTGATGTGCAAAAAAAGCTTGATTATTAATGATTGTTTTACCCCTACAGTGCCAGAGAACAGTGAGAATGAAGCTGATGCCTTACTGCACTTTACTGCCGAATTTTCTTCAAGGTGAGCATAGTTTCACAGTGTATTTGCCTGAGGTTAGAAATATTCTTGCTCACAATTATACAGACTTGGACACATAATGACTGCCACAGTTCTGCTGTGGTGGATTAATGCATCTGCTTTTACGCCCTCAAAATTAAAGCAATGCAGATGTGAGTTTGCTGGATTACAACCCTTTCAGTGTGACCAAAAAAATCAGCTGTATTGGTGGCAGGGTCTAATCTGACTTTAAATTGTTGAAGAAAATGTATTATTATTCTTTGCTGTGCCCTTTTGTGTTATCCTACGGTAACACACCTCTTATATAAAAAGTATATTCACAACAGTGCCCATATCACTGATTCAGTAGGACAGACTTTCTCTGGCCTTGTACTGATTCACATTTGCTTGAATGAATGTCCCTTTCTGTTTGTTCTGAAGGTATGGGGAGGCTCACCCAATGTTTTTTATCGGGTCTTTGGAGGCAGCGTCTCAAGAAGCCTTCTATGGCAAAGCCAGAGATGTAAGTAAGCTGATCACCCATCTGGATCCTTATAGGAATGTCTTTCAGAAACTGTCCTGCGAAACAAAACACTTTAGTCCCTTAGTCTTGTTATGTTTCAGGCACTTTAATTTTGACTTTGTAAGATACAGGGTTCTGATGTTACCCGTGTTGACTTTACTGTAACACTCATCTCATCCCTGCGTAGTGTTGTTAACCCTCTACTTTTTTTTCGTACTTTTCTTTGCTTAAAACAACACAGATGAGGGACACAGACTGAGCAGGATATTATGCATTATGTATCAAGGGAGATACTGCTTTCCTCATATCTACTGGTGGGACTTTCTGACAAAATGTGCACTATTACAGCCACTTCTTTTTTCTTATGTCTGCCTGGGAACCATAGACAAAGAGTCAATTATGTTTGTTCTGCAAAGACAGACTGTCAAAAACCACATACAGCACACAGTTTAAAGATCGAGTAAAAAAACAGAGGAGGGGTATTGCTGGGGATTTTTATCCTGACGTAATTTGAAAAAATACAAGATACTTTGCACTAAACTGAAAAAGGGGAAGAGCACAGAGAAAGAAACTATCACCTACCAAAAATATATATACATGAATAATTGATGATGTTTGTGTGATACTTACAGATAAATTGCTGGATTCATATGTTGTACAGTCCCCTCATACTGCATTTTTTTCCTTTGCCCTGCCAGTTATATTACTCATGACACCCTTAGACATCACTGTAATGTGGACAACATTGTCTCAAATAACAGACCCATATTTGATTGATAAAGACAGTAAAGAAGATGTCAGGGGCAGCCATTGAAATCAGTTACTATAAGAGGAAGAATAATGCCAGTGAGGGGGCAAAATAAAGGTAGATGAAACCACTAATTTTCTGTGCTGTTGTCTGAATTGGGATAATAGAGGGAAGCAGAGGGAAGAGTAAGACCATCTCACCCTAGCTTGATCCCCCATCATCACCATTCCTGTCTTTTGGAATGGTTACATCTTTCCTCAGTCTTTTTTTTAATTTTAACCCGCAGTGTTTTTATGTGTTATTGTGGACATCAGAAATAGTGCCTCCTGTCAGCACAACTACTGACAGAAGGTTCAACATAAACAGAGTCAGCCTCTTCTCTTCTCTTCTCTTCTCTTGTCTTCTCTTGTCTTCTCTTCTCTTCTCTTCTCTTCTCTTCTCTTCTCTTGTCTTCTCTTCTCTTCTCTTCTCTTCTCTTCTCTTCTCTTTTAAATTAAATAAGATAGCATGGACTAACATCACAGGAGACTTCTAAAAAGGATACATGTAAACAGCATCAGTACAAGAAAAAATAGAAATAGTAATTATTTGCAGCGACACACTCAGGGTAGTTATCATCATGAGGCTGCTTTAGAACACACCTGATAACAGACATGTAGTGTAGCCACAAATACTTTGTCAGTGTTACAAAGTTTTCTTGACAAATTTCTCCCACCTACAAGTGATGAACTGCTGACTGCTGTCATCGTCACTGTTTGCAGTGAGTGCCTACGGAGTCACTTCAGTGGTGGACTTTAGTTGAAGTTATGACCCAGGATCAAACCACCTTTTGTCATTCTGTGTCCACGTTTCTATCTTTCTCTCTCTCTCATTTGTCTTTTACATTTAAATACCTTACATCCTTTCATTTCTTTTGTTTATTTTTTGCAACAAATTATAGAATAGTGTTCTTAGAGTATTGGTAAGTATTTATTTTAATAAGCAGTATTGGTATCAATGTTGGCATCTACAGAATCCACTGGATACCCATCTGTGGTCATGAGTAATTTAAAATACATTTGCAAGACAGTCACTTCATTTGATATGCCAAACAGAGATACAAAATTACCTTTAAAGTAAGAAATGAAATGGAATAGGAAAAATATTTATAATATCTATACAAGAAAACAGTTTTCTGCTGTTTCTTCAACAGGTTATTATTTGTATTAAGTGAGTATGATAGTCAAAAGAAGCCAAAGTTAAAAGTCCTTTTTCTAAATTAGTGTTTACTTTCTTGTGTGCCCCCTGTGTCATGCTGTATGGATAAGGCTTTATGACCACATTAATATAACATCATCAAAACCCTTATCAAATTTTCGCCTCAACAGCTGAGGCTTTATTTTTAGCTGTCCACTTTCCCCCCATGTTTTTTGGCTTTTGTCCTTTTAAGGATGCTTGTATCAACTGACAGCTTGTGTGGATTACAGCCTTATTAGACTGTGAGGACACAGCAAGATGTTAGGGGGGTTCAGATCACCAGACACACACAGAGGGAGGGAGGGGGGAAGACATGTGATGGTAGGGGCCCCAAAAAGAGACAATATGGTGTGAAGAAAAAGATGCGAAAAATGAAACTCAGTGAAAGTGAGAAAAAGAGAGATGTGAGAGCGTAAGAGGGTGCGAGATAAGGGTGAGGGATGGAAAACATGCAAAACAGACAGAGATAAGAAAAAAACCTAAAGAGAAGCTTGGCATCTAGCCTGCTTCCCAGCTGATCTCCTCTCCTAAGCCAACACAATATGGCCGCTGCGTCCCTGGTGTTCACACACTCCGTACAGTACTACTGTGCTTTAAGCAGAACAAGGGAGAAATAGTATTCATTTTGACTGTTTTATGTTTTATTTTGAGTGAGTTTGATTTAGTCTGCCAACTGTGCTGCCCTAAGAATGGCTTTAGGGAAGCAAGATGAATGCAAAGTTTATCATGAAAACAGAAGCTTTTTTATCTGCTTTATGTTTGTCCTGTTTTGTCTTTTAGAAGACAGGCCGAAACATGCTGCTTTCACTCTTTAATTACACAGTAGCATATGTGCTTGATTACTCCATCCCCTCTCCAATCCATCCTGCCTTCTTGGGCTTTGCCCTTTGCATCCGTTTAAAAGGGAATCTAGTTTTTGTGTCCTGGCTGTAGAAAAGGCCTACTTCATTAAGGGGATATTGGAATAAGGCTGATTTGACTGAAGGGGGACTACTCAGTGGGTCTATAAACAGAGGAATCAGTCTCACTCTGAAAGCCTGGGAGAAAGCTAATCACTAAGCAAAACACTACATTTGATGAAGTGTTTCTGAAGGTGTGTGTTGAGGGACTGTTGAGATAGACTCAATCCATCCTTAATGAAAATGCTTTGGGCTGCAGAGCTGGGCTGAGCTGAGCTCAACCCTCTTGGGGATCAGTGGTTAGTCAGGGCGCACAGAGAGATAGGCCACCCATCACTAACCACGATCCTCGCTAAATCCCCATCAACGCAGTGGTTAATCACTCTAACCCTGCTCTCCTCCACTCTCGGCTCCTCTCTCTTGTCTGCCACACACAAAGACACATCAAAATTCATAGCCTTGCTGGAGAGGGGAGTTCAGGGATTTATCACCGCCAAGTATCTGCTTTAAAACCCGGCTATAGCAGAGCAGAGTCGAGAGGAAAGAGCCCTGCTGAATCTAACTGGCATATGGCATGTAGGTATATGCATATCAAATCTAGGCATGTATATCATAAGCAAATAATCAGTCCTGGTTTATTTTACTCCACCTGAAATGTTTATTCACACGCACGAGTAGATGGATTAAGAATTAAATGAATGTGGAGGGTTTGTAGAAACTCTGTCATCTTGCAGTAAAGCACATTGAGGCCTCTTCAATCAGAATACATTGAAGACGTATATTTATTTGGTGATAAGAAACTTTATAGCCAAAAGACATTAGCGTGTTTTAAGAAGCTTGTAGTTGATTCATTTATCAGCCACTTATTAATACAAAAGTTTTGTCACTGTTATAAAGGACTATTTGGTATTTGCTCTGAGTTTGTAAGTCTTCTTGTGTGGTTGGTTGTGGATCTTGTTTAGTTTCCCCTGGTGTGACCAGGGTCATTAGAGCTGTCATCTGAGCTGTTAATTTGGAAGTGTTTGCTTTTCCAGACTGAGCTTACTGTCTGTGGAACAGTCACTTTCTAGACTTGCCTATTAATCCTCATCTGTCCACCGCTCAGTGCACTGCATGTCCATTCTTGAGTCGTTATTAAACAGATTATATAAATTATGAGCAGCCTCTTATAGTCAGCATTCAGAGAAAGAGTTGTTTGCTAAAAAGAAAATGTAGGTCTAAAAAGATTCCCTGCCAATGTAACAGGATAAGGACCAAGAGAACCTAGATCGCTCATATAAACTTCATGGACTCATTCATAAAACGGTATATGTTAGTTTTCAGACTATAACAATTGCGTCCACAAAAATGCTTGATGGTCTCCACAGTGATACATTTAACTTAATACTTTGTAGCAGTTTGGAGCCAGAGGCTGCCAACAACACTGTTAAAATAGTTTTGATGCGTCTCCTTGGTTGTGCTTTCTAAATCTGGCCAATCAAACAGAAAAGCCCTGTTTTTAGGACTAAATCATAATTTATTATCAGCCAAACACATCAGAGATAATGCATACTGTAAAGTTTAGAAGTCCATTTTAACCCAGTGAGACCAAAACCATGTAAACTTTTTAAGATTGGGATTTTTGATTATATGACACCGGTAGCAAAAAAAATATAGAATAAGCTCAAAATTTGTAGGTAAGACTTTGAACTTGTGTTTTTTATCTGGCCATTTTCTGTGCTGCCAAATGTTGGCCTGCGGGTCTTCAGTGACAACAATGTCAGACACATGGCACTCTTGATTCAGTGCTGTGCTGCACAGATGAATGAGTCTGCTTGTGGCTGCAGTTACTGAAAGATTAGCAAATTTTTTGTTGATATTTGAGCACATTTCTGACAGCTGTTGTCTTTTGTCAGTGGAGGGAATTGATAGGGGAAATGATAAGCAAAATCAATTATATTGATCCCTTGAGGGAGTTATTATTGATTATAAACATGATTTATTTAAATTTCTATCTATATTGGTGATTTAATAAACAGAGACGAGTCTAGAGTCATAAAAACACTGGTTACCTCTGCCAAGGAGGTTATGTTTTTGGGAGAGTTTGTCTGTCCGTCTGTCTGTCTGTGAACAAAATAACTCAAAAAGTTATGGATGGATTTTGATGAAATTTTCAGGAAATATTCAGCATGGAAAAAGGAAAAAGTGATTCAATTTTGGTGTTGATCCGGATCACCATCTGGATCCGGGAATTGTTCAAATGAGTCTTTATAATTGGGAGATAGGGAACTGTGCTGCTTGGCGGAGGTCTGCGCTCCTCAAGTGCTTTTCTAGTTATTTTCTAGGGATGGCAGTTTATAAGATTATATTGATACTAGTGCCATTAACAATTCTGCTTATCAACCAATTCCCTTTTAAATTCCTTTGGGATTTTTGTGCAGGTAAAAGTTGGCCTACACAGTTTTTCAGTTTTAACACTGTCTAACACATGTCCCTCCTGATGTTTGATACCATAGTGCAGAGATAAATGTTTGTGTTACTGGAGTTTCTACCCAATCAATATTGCATTTTCTTTTAAATTGAGACAATTTGGACCACTTTCGCACCCTATCTGCCATGATTACACTTTGTTATTGTGACTGACTGCCTGTGATGATGGCATGATGTCCTTGACTTGCAAAGCATGCAGAACAAAGTGAAAGGAAATGATAAAGTAAGTATTTAACAGAAATATCAATGATATCAGTTCCTTAAGAATTTTATGATTTTTAACTGGAACCCCTTTTGTACTTCCCCTCTCCTTTTTAGAGTCAGATCTGCTTAAATGGGAAACACCCACACACTCAGTCACCTGCACACAAAGTTGAGCTCAGAATTAGGCGAACAGGTGTGAAAAAGGCCGTAGGGTCACTATCTTGCTCAGGTTGGACCCAGTAATTTAGCTGAACTGAGGGCTTTGCTCCTCCCCTCTAAGACAGGCAACACAAAAGCTGGGCCTTGAAAGCAGAGAAGGAACAGAGGGCTGCGGACAGTTTAACTAAGATGAAGGAGTTGGGTTGGCCAAAATACCCACTTTGATTAGTCTTTACACTTGCTCTAATTGAGCATGCATGTGTGGGAGTCCCTCACTTGTGAGTACCTCACAGTTAAGATTGTGATGCGCATGTGTGTTGGGCTGTCGGGTGTGTATCAGGTTGATTTTTTTTTCTGTTGTAAAACTCCCCCTCCTCTCCACGCACCCATTCCTCTCTCAAGACTGAATTTGCTTGTCTTCTCAGCATGAGTGTTTAATCTTTTCAGAGCAATGAATCGGTCCAATGAATGAGTCCCCGGCTCCCTCTCTCTAGGAGCCCTGGAGATTATTCTAAAGCACTAATCGTTGAGCAAACACAGCAGTGCTCTCCCATTCCCATTCTACACAGGCCACAGTAAAGCACAACTTCTTCTTTCACTTCCCCTCACGTTTTACGCCCTGTGTAGATTTTTTGCTTTCTGGCATACGTAGCCTAGATTACTGCTCCTGAGAAACAGACCTCTTGACTCCTCCTGCATAGCCATGGTTAAAAATGTACTAAGCAGAGACTGAGAGAGTTTTTCTCCTATTTGTTCTTTTATAGCAAGAGAAGTGACACGTAATTTAGAGAGCATTATTTCCAACATTGTCCCCTGGAACCTTTTATGTTTGTGGGTGTGTTTGTTTTTTAATTAGATTGTCAGTAGGGAGAATCTGCCGGGCTTATATGATGGTGTCAATATCCTTGGATTTGGAGCTTCGTCAATATTGTCTGGCCCTGCCGCTACTAACCTGAACAGGCTGCTGGCATTTGGTGTAAAATAAATAGAGTGATTTGTCTGTTTTGTTTTCTCCATATCTCCGTCGCCTCCAAGAGAAGTTTTATTTACACCGCTCCCCATTTGATTTTGCGTGGTATTTGCTTTTTTGCCAGTTGTGGCCTTGCTGTGATCTGTGGAAGTCATGCTGGATCTGCACCCTGTGGTCCCTCATGTCATTTTATGGTCATGTAATGTGGAATTGTGTACCCATCTATGGGACATCTACACATGGCTACAAGGTTTTACATAAGGGATTAGTAGAATCCATATTAAGTTCCTTCAAAGTATTTTTTAAATCAAACTTCATGACAGATTTGCTCTGAACAAGGGTTGCACAATTGACTTAATAATATGCATGTATATCTTTCTTGATACACATGTGCACCAAATTTTCTCTTATTGTGTTGTGGAGTCCCATTCTTGATTGTCAGTTGTCTTTTTTACAGTGCATTGATTGGTGGTTTGTCAGTATTATTATTATTTTTTTATTGATGTTGTTGATGTTGTTGTACTTGTCTGACCTACCAAGTACAACAGATATAAAGTAGCTTAATGACCAAGTTTAACATTCATTTAACATTGATATTGATATCTTCATTAATACACACTTTCCCTTTTCAATAAGTAAATTTCAATTTCAATCCTATTCCTTAATGTCAGTGGTTCATTTATTTATATTACCTGATCCAACCAGAACCTGCGTTATTCACGTGTACACCTAGTTGCTTCTGTGCCATTTCTAGTTGTCACAGTGACACAGGGTATAGCTCAACATGTTTAATTGATCTGTCAGATAGGGATGCACAATATACTCTGAAAAATATCTTGTCGCCAGATAGCTACCTAAAGTATTAATATCAGTAGATAATAAAATGTTGCAGACTTTAGCAAACAATATTTTAGCCGTAAGAATTGGCCAGGTATATCTTACATAATGGCTGACATTTTGGCAGAATGTTTTCATTTACTGTACCATAATGGTTTACCTCATTATCACTGAATGTCCATTTTTGTGAGTCAAAATAATTTGTATTAAGGAATAAAACTGTGTTTTTCTTGCTTCACATCTGTTTCCAACACAAATAAGCTGTCACCATTAATGGAGCAGGTTAATTTTAGTAAAGTGGAGGCCTTGTGCTCTGGACAAAAAAAAATACTGGTACAGATATTGTTATCATCAATAATGTATTATGAAATATTTGCAAATCGGATATTTGTAGATCAAAAGACCATGTAATTTAGCTATCTCCCATTTTCTTCTCAATAGTTACGGCACGCCGCTCTTATTCTGTAAGAATAGCACATGAAAACAAGCAGGAAGACAGCAGGCAGTTTAAGCGGTGAAGCCCAAGTTTTGGTGGGCAGCAATTGAGATAGGACTGAGGATACAATTAATCACAATTCTAAAAATAGGACGATAAATGACTTTCTTCATAATATAGTCTATTAAAAAAATATCAAAGTATGAAGAACCCATAATATTACACATACAGCTTCATAAAGAAATACTATTTTTTTAGTCAGTGTTATTATATAAAGCATAGTTCCTGAAACTTTGATAAACTTTGCCCCTTATGACAGAAATAAAGCAATGTTAAACAAAGAGTCAAACTATTAAAAGCCTGTTGCCAACAACAGCTGGAGACTGACTTGTAATGTAAAACAAGTGTCCCACATTTCTATAAATGATATGCTGATAAAATGTTGTGTGTAACAAGGTGTATAATATAGTGTTGTAAAAAATGGTATTTTGAATAACGTTGTTTCAGTATTACAACTTTAGAAACAGGAAAAAAAAGAGTGACACTGTGGATAAACATGGCAGCGATATTAAGACTGATGTTATGTTATTGGTATGGAATATAAAGAGGGTCATTTTGGCAATATGGAGGTTTTTTTTGGTTGAACTCTTCAGAGATACAAGGAGACAAAACCTTTAAGTATCTGGCGTACAACCAAGGTGACTGTAACCACCTCAAACATCTTCACAAAAATAACATGCACACTTCTTCTCTCCCTCCACCTTAATTGGTTGTTCATTCATATACATACATACCCACATACATATAACATAAATCTACACCCACTTGCACTTTAGGACTGAAAGAGCCGCAACTTCATAAAAAAGCTTCATGTAGCTGAGAGCAGTGGTTTAAGGTAGCACTTTATATTTGGTTTTGTCTGTTGAAAGCTCAGTCTAGACAGCAGGTGTTTTTTCGGGCCATACCTTAAAAAAAGATTAAGAATCCTGTAAGAAAATCATGATCTTAATCTATTGGGAGAAAAATCATAATTCATGGTATATTGAGAGTTGTACAGTCCTACAATGAATTATAAACCCCCAGCTAGAATGTTGCTTGTTAAGTTTCTCTTAAACTCTTCATCTTCTTGAAATACAAAAATAAAGGAATGAAACTGCCTTTGCTTAGCCTTCCCCTAACCCCCCTTTTCTCTTACCCCCTTCTCCTTTGCAGAGAAAGCTATTGGCCATCTACCTCCACAACGACGACAGTGTCCTCAGCAACGTCTTCTGCTCTCAAATGATGTGCGCTGACTCCATTGTCTCCTACCTGAGCCAGAACTTCATTACATGGGCATGGGACGTCACTAAAGAAGCTAACAAAGCCAGGTACTACAGTCATATTTCTTCTACAATGTTCACAGGCATATCCCATCATGCAAAAGAGAGACCATTTTAGCGAAGATCTTTTTGTATCAGTGTTGTTTGTGCTGATGTATATTACATATTAAATTCACATATAGTAATATGCCTATGACCACAAGGTGGTCTGTTTGAAATAGAGGTAGATCAACATCAGTATCAGCAGGTATTTGCCTTAAAGGTTGATTACTGGTGTCAGCAAAAATGATTTTTTGCTGATATTTACAGCTGATATTTAACCATAAATATTGACCATAGATATACCATATATTGGCTGCAAAACAGGCCAAATTTGCAGATGTACTATGATGATGTACCTCATCATCATTCAATATCCACTTTTGTAAATTAGCAAATTAATTAATCAATGAATAAAATGATATTTTACTTGCTCCACATCCGTTTCTCGCACAAATGGACTATAATCATGAGAGAATCAGTTTTATTATTATAAAGTAGATTTTGTGCTCTATTCAAAAAACATTGTCACTGATTTCGTTATCGGCAGTAATGGGTTTGAAAATGTCAGCATATTGGATATTTTGCACAAATTTAATAACCAACATACTGATACTGCCAAAACCATTATCATTGATAACAATGTAATACCAATAATGCATCTCTTGTTTGAAGTGCTTTGGCAATATGGATATTTTTACCTCTGCCAAGAGGGATATGTTTCTGTCAGTGTTTGTTAGCTTGTTTGTTTGTTTGTTAGTTTGTGAACAGGATAACTTGAAAAGTGATGAACTGATTTTGGGACATTTTCAGGAAATGTTTCATGGTACAAGGAAGAAGTAATTTGATTTTGGTGGTGATCAGATGTGAATTCAGGACTTCTTTAAGGATTTGATCACAGGACAAGAGAGGGCAGTTTTCTACATTTTTGAAAATAATTTGCCTGACAGTGTTGGAAATTGTCAAAGTGGAGGTTTTTGCTCTCAGACACTCTTAATCATCCTATAATTTATCAACCCTGTTCTATTTGAGAAGCATGTTGTTATAACAATAACAATTTTAAACATTTCATGGTAACTAAAATAGATGTGCTCTCTGCTTAATATTTGGTAATTGATGCTTCATAATTATCCAAAAAGACAACATTGGATGTCTAAGACTAACATTTTCATCACTGTGGTATGTAACAGGTCTCTTTACAATTTGATTTTCTGTTACAGTTAAGATACATTACAGGATACATTTTGTGGTTTTTAATGCAAGTAATCATCATACTTAAAATTAGACCTTGATTCCATGTTTTTCCACATCAAAATTAACATCCACTAATCTGATATTAACAATATGGTCTTGGCCAACATCTCATTTCACAATGTGTAAAGGAATCCTAATATTTGGATACATTGGTTCTACTCTGAAACACCTTTCTGCCAAAACTTTTCTGATAATCTTCATTGGAATTTTGTTGCCATGTGTCAAAAATTCTTTAGCTCAGCTGATAGAGCTTGTGCCCTGCCTACAAAGGCTGTAGTCCCAAACACAAAATGAAAGACCAAATAATAAAACTATAGAGACTTTTGCCCATGCAAATAAATGTCAGAACAAACTTACAAAGCAAAACACACTCAGCAGAAACAACATAAAAACACTAATCAAAAAACAGTAAGTACACTATGATTAACCAGTAAGAACCAAATTTTTGAATGAAAAAAACTGATTTACATCAAAACAAGCATCTTATTTTAAATAGTTACTATGATATCCAGTGCAGCATTCAGTATAAGGCAGCAGGCTGACTTTAAAGCATAGTGACTGACTTAAACGTTAAACAAAATTAGTGACCCACCTAGACATTCATGTACAGCTATGTGAGCATATAAGCTTTCCTGGTCACATAATAAAATTACTGTACAAACAAACAGAAAAACGTGGTAGTAGCAAATAATTAGGTTATTAATAAGCTAAACAGTGAATGCATCTCTGAATCACACTATTAAGTATTGAATTTTGCCAGCTATGGAGTTAAGCAGAGCAGTAACCGAACCTCTACTCCATAACTGCATTCTAAAACCTAATGTTTTATTTATATGTGACTCACTGTCTGCAGGAGCGGACTGTTTGCATAGTGAGTTGTATCTCATAAAGAGGATATTGAACATTTCTCAGTTTGCGAGGACTTGATTGTGTGCACAGGCCTCAGCAAACTGTCAGAATATCCTTTTAAAGAAGTGTTTTTATATGGCTCAAGTATCATTTTCTCTGCCTTATCTTGTTTCTCTCAAATAGATATGAAAAATACAGCAGAGGCAGAAAGATGAGTTTGATTATTCAGTAATCAAAGCATGGACAGCTAGCCTTTAGAAAATGATCTAAAGTGTGTGGACAGAATCTCATTCAAAGCACAAACAACACTTCAAAATCTTTTCTTGCATTAGTGTGCACATGGCCTTAATTGCTGGCATTCAACTCTCACTCACACTCTGTATCTCTGTCTGCTCATTCTCTCCTCTACTTCATTCTCTTTTTGAATTTCGGAGGTTGCATGCTCACAAAAGGCGTTGTGTTTGCATGGTGAGGCCCCTGATTGGGCAATCTTGACTAAGCTGTCTGAAAAGAGGGTCAGTGGGAGACTGAGGACTCCCTTGGTGTCCAAACATCTCTATTTCTCCATGTATGCTCAACGGGCCAGTGCAGCCCCAGCAGTGCGGTCAGGTCCATGAAACACATGTTTTATGTTATACAGGTTAGCTTCCGGTGGATTATACCTAAATTTTGAAGTAGAATTCTTTGTAAAAGTATTAAGCAATTATGCAAACACAAAATATTCTGTAATTTATGGGGTGAGATGAAGACTATAAGAAAGAAATAAACGTATCTTTTTCTTTCATTTGTTATTTATGATATTTTAGTACACTATATTTTTTATTAACCTGACACGGCAGATGGACAGTTCCATTTTTCCGTCACAGAAATATTTCACTAATCCATCTGGGAAAGAGCTGTTTGAAAATGTTCTCGGGGCAGCACCCTCAAAATCATCAGAAGCTTGTGATTGGAC
This sequence comes from Scarus forsteni, assembly GCA_036419115.1. Lineage (NCBI taxonomy): Eukaryota > Metazoa > Chordata > Actinopteri > Labriformes > Labridae > Scarus > Scarus forsteni. Next base: position 21,505,347 of record JAZDUH010000136.1, on the reverse strand, counting down.
GATTGTTCGGCTCGTTACACTTATCACAGACCAAACCATAACAACAACAGTTAGCTGTTAGCTTAAAGCTGCTATGAGGAGAATTTATCGCCGGCGTAATGCTGCGTTCCTGTAACCTCGGAACTGGGAGTGACATCATCTCCCACTTATCGGCGTTCCAGTTGAAGTCGGAAAAAACATGCCGATCTACCAGGCTATTGTTAGCTGTTGTTAGCACGCCCTGCGTTGTTGTATGAAGAATGTGATTATCACTATGGCAGCATTTTTGTAAATATAAATCTAGCAATACTATGTATACAGCTGATCTAGAGCGACACACCCCAGTCAGAAGTGCAAATAAATTGATTATTACAGGAGCTAAATAACTGTTCACACAGGGGGCATCCATCTTCGATTGACACCTCGGGGTGGCGAGGTTTCACCGAGTTCCCAGTAGGAAATTCTGACTTCGGGGGACGTTCCAGTTTTAGTTTCCCACTCAGAACTCAAAATTCCTACTTCTGACTACAACTTGAACACACCGGAGACGTGAAGCCAAATGTGTTTGTTTGTTGTGGTAAATGCAGCATGGATCTTTGTCAGAACTCTGCATTGCTCTTTACAAGTTCTTTTTCAACAACTTACAGGATGCAAAGCCACGAGGTAATGTATCTCTTTCTAGTTACGTAGCGCTAGGTTTTGATGTGTGACGACAAGCAATGCGGGGAAAAGTTATTATCGTAGTTGTAGCTGGCTAAATATCGCTACTTACAGCCCGGCGCTCTCAGACGTGTAATATAAATAATAAAATAATATAAATTTGCTCTAGTTTTAATTGTCTGGTTCCCCGAAGTTGAGTATCCAGGCCAGTCCAGCCCTGTCCGACCCGACCAGGAGGCTAAAGAATAGCATTTATAGATAACCTATTTAGATGCTATAAAACTCATCGATAAGTGCGTATTTCGATCAGGCATGCATCCAAAAGTGAGACTTTTTTGTAATTACTTAAAAACTCCTCACAGTCTCTTTAAGCTACCTTAGACTGTAGTCTTACATAAAATTATACCACACAGATGTATCATTCAACACTTGCGTGTGACTTGAACCTCGTCAAAGACATTCCCGACCAGGTTTTACTGGTAAACTTCTGAGGAGAGCATGTGCAGAGTATCACTGAGTAACCATGATGACCATAGACTAACCGGCATGTCCGTGGAGGATTTCCATGTTCTCTCCCAGTTTCCCAGCAGTGATCCTCAGTCAGGAGAAGAGCAAAAACATGATTTCTTCTAAGAAATCTAAGAATCATGTTCATTTTCCTCCTCTTTTAAAGAAAAATTGTGTCAATTTCTGATTAAAAAAACGCAGCTATTGAGACCGCTTTAGAAGTCACCATTGTTTTCAAACATGCAGTCACTTCCTGTTGTCGTCACATCCGCAGCTCCCTCCTCTCTCCCCTGATTGGTCCATTAAGCATTTAGCCAAGTGAAGTCGCTGGACAATGGAACTTGGCAAGACAGATACACTATACGTGTTAGTTATACATCGCCATTTTAATTTTGTTTGAAGTTACATTTGATCACTTTTTGCAGTTGCCTCCATGATCACTCCATAATTTTAACTTGAAATCAAAGAGAGTTCTCTGTGCTTAGTTTCCTGTTACTCACACAGCAGCACAAACCTGCAGCTGTAAGTCAAACTGTCGCAGTGGCATGTCCATACCAAAAACTGACCTTAGTTCTGTGAACATGGAGGTTAATATCTCACAGACTTACATTGATTTGTAATAATCAAAGCAAGAAAATGAGCAGTTTTGCTTTTACCAAATAGGCAGCTTGATGTGTCACAGGTAACTTCACTCAATATTCCGAAATATCTTGAAATAATATTGCAATATTCTTTGATATGTATTGCAATATTTCTACGGAGCTTTCAAATAAATTGTGTTTTCTACTTGCAGTAATTTAAACAGATCTTTAACATATTTTTAATAAACTTGCACATTGCAGTCATCGCCCAGCGACAGTGATAATACACATCAAAACAAAAGAGGAGTGTTGCAACACATTTACACATAAACTTTACGAAAAATCTCAGGGCTTGTAATTCCATTATGTAAGGCGTATGTTATTTGCAATTTCTGACGGTGTACCCCAACCCTTAAAAGTTAATTTCTCCACGAGCAGCATTGTTTGTTCACCTGTAAAAGCTGACTGTGTTGCACTGCTTGGTGTCTGTGCTTTTAACGGTTTAGACTTTTTAAAAAAAACAAGAATGTCTTAACATCTCAATGTTTGGGTGTTCATTTAAGGCACATATTAAGAATGAATAACTATCAAATTAAGACTAAATAAAGAAAAAACACACATTTTGAAGTCTTGAACTATGACACCGCAGTATTTGTGATTAACGTTGTTTATTAGTTTATATGCATGTGTACAGGATCACCACGGATCATGCATGGTGGTCAAATCTGTGAGTATGTTCTCTAATGGCCGTATCAGTTGGATTTCAATTGAAAGAAGTGAAATTGGAAAATTGAAAATTGGCTGTTTTAATTTCCGTTAAACAACACAGCATATACATAGGTCATGTGACTGACATTGCAATCAAGTGATTTGACTTGCCTGCATGTGCACGTCTTCAGTCAAGAGAACACAACACCAAAGTTGACTTCATCAGTTGGCTCCATTTTTAGATTCGTGGCAAAGGTGTTTGTTTATATGCTGATTGACCTTTAAGTATGCAGTCATAAAGACTATAAGTTTCGAAAAAAATAATTGATAATACAGTGGTATTCTAAAAGATTTTAGTGTTTACAGATCATGGAACCAAAATTTAGCTCTGAATAGATGGAGGTTAGGGCTGAACACAATATCAGCATCACAATTAATATTTGTATATATGCAATAGTCATATCCTAGGATGTGCAATGTCAGTGACATGACTCAAAACACATCATGCTGCCATACGTAATACTTGATGGGGAGAAGGAAAGTATTTTGACTATCTACAGTAAAAGTCTATCTGCTTTCACCATGGTGGGCTCAATCAGAACTGGCCCCAGTGTCTGCAGAGTTTGTGTGTTTCCTGTATGTTCAAACAGCTAAGAGTTAAAAGTGATCTTTTTAGAAGTTAAAAGCATGGGCTGCTCATGGAAAATTCACTTTAAACTATATCAGAAATTCACACAGAAAAACAGCATTTCTGTGGGAAGTACGGTCAAAACACACACAATACATATTGCAATATTGTTTTTTTTCCAGTATCATCTAGGCCTGATGGAGGTAAACAAAGACATGCTGATTATTTGATTTAGTTCTTTTTTTATTTGCTCTGGATGAATACCACATTCCTTCTACCTCTCCCTTACCTCTCTGCTACATTTTTAATCTTTTCTTGTTTTAAATGCTTTCAGCTCACTTCATTTTCCCTTCTTTATACCAAAATGTCAACTCTCTCCCTCTCCCCAGAGCATCCAAATCTTGCTTTCTAGTAGGAGCCATTAAAGAAAGTCTCACACCCTGACCTCGGCCCTCCATTATTTCTTTTAAGAAAATACCCTCCTTCGTTCATTCCACTTTCTTTTCTCCTATTGGCCTCCTTTACTTTTGCCCCAGCTGAGCCTTTTTATTGCACATTAAAAAGGCAGGCAACATCTGAAGCTTTTCATCACACACAGCTAGTCACAGCTTTGCCGCTAACGCATGCATGCACATGTGCACACTGGCTCACTCTCACATACACAGCTCCTCAGCATTCTCACGCTCTCTGGCTGATCCAGAGTGACTGATGATTGGCACAAATCACACAGGCTGTTAAAAAAGTATCCTGATCGTGTGTTTGTGTGTGATGAGCCTGCTGATGTTGGAATGTGCCTGTTGCTTGACTTTTATTTTCACAGGCCTTCCAGTTAAATGATTAATTATGCATAAAGGCAGTTCCGCTGATTGGATGCCATTCTAATTGTCACTCCTGGGAAATGAATCTGATAAATCATGCACTGTCACGTTCAATATTGTTACTGTCACTACTAAAGCAGAGGATTTTGTTGCTTTTTCTGAAAAATCTTAATACACATTTTTCAGTTCCCAAACTATCAACTATAAAATGGACTATTCAGGTTAGGTTTGACACAGTACTTGATTTTGAAACCAGGCAAATTTTTCAGTCAAATTATCATGTATCACTACCTGTTGCATCACCACAGCAGCATAAATACAAACCCATGTACCCAGTAAAGTGTTTTTGTGTATTTGATTCATTAAAAATTGCAAGAAGTTATGCACTTTTCCACTCTTTGAAACCACATTATTTCACATAATATATGTTTACATGAACGAAAGAGGGTAAAAAGAATAATAACGCGCTCCAAAAGAGCAATGTCGGAATTTCTTAAATAGGTTACAAATTTTTGCAGTTAAGACAGTGCTGTCTGTCTTTTTCTCTCATGGCATGTTTTGATTCGGAGGATATTTATTTATGCTTTAAGTTGTTGAACTTTATGATTTTACTTATTAAAATGTCTCTTCAAAACTTGTTTTATCAGGTGAGCTTTTTTAATCTAATTCTAATATTAGATTAAAAAACCTCAGCTTTAATTTGGGCTCCAATCATATTAATGGGGGTTGTCCCAAAAAGTGCAACTCTTTAATAGAGCTTGATTATGTGAAGAAATACAAATATGGTATTGCATCACATGCTAACTTGAATGCTCTTCTGTATTTTCATGCTCTGAATGCTTTCAAAAATAAGCAGTCAATGAAAGCAAATAAATGAAAAATACACGTATAACAAATAATTAAAAAAGGTAAAGGCTGTGGTAACCTGCTTTTTCATGCAAAACAGGGTTATAATTAAGACCTGCAATGAGCCAAATATGGGTGTTTTTGTTCAGTATCAAGTGAATTTGATAAACCTAAGCCCTTTTCCCACATGAAACCCTGATAAAATCAGTTTAACGTGGTCTTTCACACTTGCTCCTCTCAGGAGGAGTTATGCCCTGCTGGACGGGGGAGAAGTGGTGGAAGGGACGTGTGGGTCAGTGACGGGCAGCACACGACTTCAAATGTACGCAGAAAAACTCAGTGTTCATAACATGACTGTGGATGGACAGTTGTATCCTATTCTATCCTAAGTATATGAGTATCATCGATCGGAGTTGAGAGGCAGCATCACCACATGCATGATGATTACACCGGGGAAGGAAAGCTGTAGCTCTTTCTGCGTGTGATTACAAATTGCCTGCACATTTGAGAATGGCCGCATATGAACGGCTCTCTCATAACTGTGAATCATTCCTCACCGCTCACTTAAAAGAGGCATTCAAAAGACTCAACTCATTCACAATTTTCACAAAACATCACAGAAGCAAGTCAACAAAAAAAGCCTCTGTTTAGGAGTAGAAGATAAATACAGTGATTGTAGAAGATAACATAACATAAAGCTGTAAGAAAACAAGCCACATGACTGTTCAGAGGTGCTGAAGAGTTGATCTGATGACTGTAGGCAGCCTAATTGAGTTCCAGCCATTTGAGCTAAGCTAGTGAGTGAAGGGTGACCTTTGTCCGTCTCTTCCTCGTTACTGCACAGAGTCGAAAGAATAATGAATGATGGCCTGATCTGACTCAAACTTAATGTTGATAAAATACTAGGAGGGTGTGAGGAAATTATTCAGAGAAAGATTTCAGTGTTTGCGTTCACACATATATCTACCTCGGATAATTATGAACTGTCATTTGTCACAAAATATATATTGAATTCCAGTTTTCTGCTTGGTCTGCTTTGATCAATGTCACATTCTCATGTGAAATGTTTTGCATGTTGTATTTGATTTGATATCCTGTCACACTGCACTTCATCAAGTGGACTAAAGGCTATCAAACTTTGTCATGTATTCAGTTACCACCCAATCTGTTGTTGCATAATGACTCAGATGTACTCAACACTACAGTAAAGTTCTAATGGCATCTAACAGAGCAGTTCTGCAGTACTTTAAGCTGAAAATGTAAAGTTATATGGAAGCTGTGGAGGCTGGCATAATGCACAGAGCTAAGAGTCACCATGTTCAACACAGACATGCGCAAGATAACAGCAGGGAGGACTGATGGCTTTGTGCTTGGCTTACGATAGTTTGTTTAAAAATATCCAGCCGCATCATTAACTGCTTATGTTTGGCGTCTCGTACTTGTACCTTGTCGGATTTGTATCACTTTTGCACTTTCATCAAACTCAATTCTGGTGCATTTGAATTTAGACCCCTGTTTCTGAGTGCACTAGAAATGACTTCTTAGATCTACATCAGAGTAAGATTGAGCATTCACAACACCCCAAACAAAAAATAATCAATGTGAAAGAGTTTGTTTAAACAGAACCAAGTGTTAGTGTTCACATTTGTTTATGACAAATCTTTCTAGTGAAAGTACCCATTCTATATGTTTTCAAAGTACCTTTATTTTATATATTTCATATTATTGGCAACTAAAAGTAATTCAAAAATGTAAAATAAAGTGGACAGTTAAAAAAATAGTTGAGAGGCAAAAAAACGTTCATTTTCAACCCTGATGGAAAATAAAACTAAAAACACTGAAACATTTTAGAACATTAAAAAATCCATGGAAAGACAGAGAGCAAGACAACATGGAGTACATATTTAATATTCTGTATTTATCATGGAGGACTGGCAGAATTTTAATTATCTTAAAACATAAGCAATGTCCCATTTCAGCTCAGTAGTGTTATATGATCATATATGGGTTTGTCATGTTAATATAATTTTTAAGTAGTAATTTAGTCAAACCGTTTAACAGTAAAGCCAGACCAATGTGCAACCTCCCTTCATACTCTTGACTTGTTCAGTTGACATCCTTCTTTGTAAAACATGACTGGCTCTAAGGAAGAACAAAATGTCATTTTCATATCAAAACATGTCCACGCTTGCTCTGAAACAAAGTGTGTATGACACAGTGAGCTATCAGAGCATCCGGTTCCCATACACGTCCCGTACAGGTGGCTGGCAAAAACATTCCCTGCAGTGCTACTGTACTAACCTGACTCGTCAAGTGCTTAGTGAAGCGCATGTCAGGTCTGAGCAGTCTACTCGCATCTTCACACACAACTTTGATATGAACAAATGGGATGTGACAGTCCAGAGAAACATTAACCATTTTAGCAGTCTGGATGTGCAGACAGAGTTGAAGATGGGTTTGGTGACAAATTAGAAGCTGTCAATCTCAATCTGAGCAGTGCCACCTTAACTGCATGTTTCCAGCAGGAGTTTCCTTTACATGAAGTTTCCCCCCAAAGGACTTTAGCCCTCAAGTCTGGTACAGTCTGGGCTACATTCTTCACCATATTATGTTATGGATGGATGAAACTGTTGAACTACTCACCTCAGTTTCTGCAGCAGCTTGACTTCCTCCTCCAATCAATGTTGTGTCCAAACTTGTCCGACAGGTCATTTTAAGGGCTTCACATCCGAGTCACGGTATTTCTGGCATTCTTAGGACAAGCAACAACCTCTGTGGTTAAAAAATGAAGCCAGTAAAGAAGAGCAAAACTCATCTTTTCCCAAGTGTCCATCCTGGGCTCTCATACAATGCCGTGTTAAAATGTTCACAGTTCACAGTGAAATAAACATGTGAACTGCCTGGTTCAAAAACAAGTATGGAAATGGTGAATTCTTCTCAGAGTTGTTTTTTACCCCACACCTTTTACTTTTGGTTTTAAGGATATGAGTTCTCTATATTATGGGGCATGGCTACTATGACAAGCCGGTTTGTGTTGCTGTTTGTCAGTGGACATAAGGATTTCCTCGACTTTTCCTCTTTTTATATCAATAGGTTGGCTCAAAATTAGTTTGAGAAAGCATATTCATCAAATGGATTGGTTTCTACAAACAGCTTTGGTGGCCAAATGGCTGACATCACCCAAACTTTGTCCAAACTTTTACATAGTCTGTGCGTCCTATTGTGTGCCTGGTACAAAGTGTTTTTGCATGAAGAACAGGTGTCTTCCTAATTTCTGCCTGATGCAGGTGCCATTTATGCACCATGCTCTCATTCTGTTTAAATATCAAATGATCCTGCGCTCCTGTTTACACCCAGGAGTGTATTTGTCTGAAAATGAGGGATGGTCAGGCACAAAGCTAATGTGTTCCTAACTGGAGGACCCAGAATGTGACTGAACCTCCTTCAACCTGTTCTAGGTATAAAATCTGTCGTGCAGAGTGTGTCTGCTAGTTTGAAAATGCATTAAGGAGATTGGCACCCAAAAATAAGATCAAAACACACACTTTCCAGAGCTTGTTAGACTCACACTGGGTGCACATCAGCACATCTTTAACATTAAATAACAGAGCATTTGTTGAAAAAAATTAGCTTAAATTTCATAACTGGACAAATATCTGGTCTACGGTTTTCCACATCACTCCCCGGTGCATGTAATACAAACTTTCCTAACAATAGCAAACAACACATTGGATTTAAAACATTCTCTTAATACGGAGCTGTATTTATGAATATTTTCATACATACTAAGAAATCTCACTGACACCATGGTCACAGATTATTTATGTTTTTTTTACACACATAGCAGAGAACAGAGCTAAGGATTCAAGCAGAAAATTGAGAAAATTAATTGCCTAAAGCCCACAGTTATTTAAAGTTTTTAAACAGCTCTGTTATAAAGAATATACCTATCTGATTCTGTCAGTGTAACTGGAGATATAAGTTATTAATAGGGTTTTGTATTTGCGATTATGCAGAAGTGTCTGTCTCATCTTCTTGCTCATTTCTGGGATGCTTCATTGAAATAAAGCACTTGAATCTGGGCATTAAAGTATTTCGTACAGTTATCTGTGATTTTTCTTTGAGTTTACAGACACAATAAAAAGAGTGAAATTAAGTAATCCATCCAAAATTCAGACCAAACAACTAAACCCGCTGTGTGCATACTAAAACGCCAGCCGCCAGGTGCACAGAGTTAAGAGAAAGCAGACACTCTGATTGGTTTGATCTATCTTACACCCAAAACACACGCGTGTTTAATCAAGGCACATAATCCCTCCTTTTTTGCACCCTGTTCCCTGGCTTTGTGGAAAAAATGTGTCATCAAAATAGCAAAATAAAGATGGACATGCCCCAAACCACACGTATTTAGACAATGTGCTTCACACCGTCTTAACAGGGCCCTACATCTTTGTTGTAGTAGATTCTAGGAGATAAAGCAAAAAGTTTGAGACTGTTTTTCTTTGGACATGATAGTTGCAGACCGGATTCAGAAGTTTAAAACTGGCTGATGTCTCCTTGGCTTTGCTCGATATTTGTTATTGTCTACTGTTATTATTTTCTGACCCCTTAAATCTGCACTGACATCAAAACTAGGATAAAAGAAATACTGACAGCAGGTCAAAACCTGATTCAGCGGTGATAAGAAGTTAAAGGATAAAGCATGGTAAGAGATGAAAGTAGCATCAAGCTGAAGTCGACACATTTCTGGTCTGCACTGGGTTAACTTTAAGAAAAGGTAAAATATTTTGGTAATCAGGAAATATGATCAATCCAAAAACTTGTTATTATGCAAAAATAATTGCTAAAAAGCTGGATATTTTTTGAAAGGCTTTAATCCAGATGTCACACAAAAGGCAGCAATTGTCAACATACACAATAAACAAAACAAATATGTATTGTGATGGAGCGGCCCTGTTACTGAGAGCGCACACACACGCTGTGGGCTACGCACACATGCTACATGCTACACACTACGCGCCACACACCAAACGTTCCCTTGCCCCATTCTGATCCACCGCTGCGGTCATCATCGTCACAATCATTCACAACTCGCAGATCTTGTAGTTCACACGAGGGTGCACACTCGCCGTTCTATACACACACATTCATACATAACATAACACTCACCAGAGGCGCTAAGTTGTCCTCCCCGCTGCCCGCTGTCAGACATAGTGTTGGCCAAACAGGGGCGCACCTACGTCCTCTGTTTTAAAGGGCACTTGGCGGGAAAACGGTCCCCACATTTATTTTGCCCCAATTATGTTTTTTTTTTTTCAGTAAAGCAGACTGAGTAATAACATATAAATTGGGGTAAAATGGATTTGGAATATTTTGCAATATATTCATTGACAGTAGGTCATTTTTGATTGTGTTTATAGGATGTAATTGCTTATATTGTGTTTAATTATTTTGTTTTGTGGCACGCCCACTAGGAGGGGCTTATTATATAAAAGGCAGCCATTTTGAACATGCCATGTGGGAGAGTTGGAGATACAAAGGTTTTTTGGCAAAGCAGACTGATAGTTTGAATATTGGCTGTGTTGCTGTTTTTTTTTTTCTTGGACTGGAGTTTGGGGGTTGGTGAAGAACCCAGATCAGCCATTAATAATTTTTGTAAATAGGTTTTGTAAATAGTTTTTGCTCTGTCACTTGTATATACCTTTCCACTGTTGGGAGATTGGTGCAATAAAACCCCTGAAACGTACCTTTCGGACTACACCATATTGTTTTTGGGGAAGAACCCTGCGACATGTATGCTGTTGGTTCCCTGAACAAAAGGCAATTTAATACAAAAAAAATGTGTAATTAAGAATAAATATCTCATGCACATTTTTGTTGCCAGTATTTTTTCCCTATCAAAATTCTGATTTTAACAATATTGTCTCAACCAATTTTTATTTGCAAATATATGAAAATATTTATTATTTAAAAACTGTTAGTCATCTCAAGTTGGATTTGTATTGTTTTCTGCACAGCCCTGTGTTTCCCATCCCTAATGGATGCATAGAAGTCCAGGCTATGTTTTATATTAGGTTTATGACTTTCACTTTGGTAGACCCATTGACTTCCTCAGTTGTACGTAGAAACCTAAGTAGTTTGTCTTGTGTTTGATGGGGGCTTAAAGATTGGATTACCCTTCAAGTTAGTGTCCATTGTTCCCTGGTCTTTCATTACAGGTTAGAGTTTCCCTGTGGGCTATTGTTATGGTCTGTCTGAGCTGAGGTCTGAACAGGGAAAAATGTCAGGACAAAATGATCTGTAGGATTTCGGGTACCTAACTTTTTTCACTGTAAGACCTGGGTCACACAAAGTTCAACCATTTAGAAGGTTTGACCTGAGTTAGATTCCCAAAGCATTCTAAATTGAGCTTTCGTTTGTGTTCTAGTGCAGTAGCTCCATAAAATTCAAACTTTCTCCAGTCACTCATCCTTCATTTTGAACTTACAGGTTCATATATTTATGTTAAAAGTACCAGAGGAAGCCAAAGTACTGAGTTTCACAGTTTTGGGGGACTGCAATAGGTGATTCAGCTCTGGCTTCATGTTTTAATGAGTTACACCCTCTCACAGACAGCGTGCCTTCCATCTATCTTCTTCCTCTGACCTGCTGTCCCTCCATCCATTCCATTACTCCTCTATTTTACCAGCCAGTTATTAAAGTAGATCTTATTAAAAGGCAGGAGAAAAAGCTAATCTATATTTGCATTCAGTCTATAGCAATTCATTAATATTATGACATTTACAGGGAGCTTGGTGAGGCCCCGGCTGCCTGCTACCCTTTTCCCTCCCTGAAATGTTAATTTAAAAAGTTCTGTCTTTGTAATGGAATAAGAAATCCTCCCCTGCCCTATCAATTCTGGGCGCCTGGTGAAGAATACTAATTCATCTACAGGTCCAATTGAAATAGCATGTCTCTCTGATGGAATAAGAAAGGTAGAATTGGTTTTAAAGTCCTTAATGCCATGAGTTGTGTGTATTTCTCTTTTCAGCTGTGTCTCCTTTGTGTGTGTTCTGTACAGCAACCTGTATTTAAGTGTGCATTGTCTTGTGTGTCTGAAGTTCTAGGCCCTGACATAGTCCTCAAGTTCATGCAGTAACTCTGGAACCACTTCAATAGATTAAGGAAAATAATGTAGTTGCATTATGTCTTTGTCTTGCAGATTACTTACCATGTGTACGAGGCACTTCGGCAGTGTGGTGACACAGACTATAAGGACATACAAGACCGACCAGTTTCCTCTTCTCCTCATAGTCATGGGAAAACGCACATCCAATGAAGTTTTAAATGTTATTCAAGGTAAAAGGATTTTGTTGATACATCAAACTATTTTTTCTCCTATAATGAAAAACATTTATTTAGCCCAAGTGTATTTTTCAGGCAATACGACAGTGGACGAGCTGATGATGAGGTTAATGGGTGCAATGGAAATCTTCACAGCACAGCAACAAGAGGACATCAAAGATGAGGTAAAGTTGCCGTGAAGCAGACAACATGCTCTGATTTCTCGAAATGCTGTGATGGTATTGCCAATGTAAAAAAGAAAAAAAAAGATCCTTACCATTAAATCAAACAACCGGCTTATTTCACATTGTCAATTTCAATGGCAGGTAAGATGGAATATAAGGAATATTAGTAGAGATGAGCTAATGCCTAATTGCCACCCACTGCTGACCTGACTTATCAGATGGACTGTTCAGTATATTCCATGAATCCATCTGGGCAACAGTGAAAGTGTTTGGGAATGTGCAGAATCCTACAACAGCATATCCTGCATATAATTGGACGGTTGTTCCATCTTTCACATAGATTAGGATCCAGTTCGATAATGTTGAAGGTGGGAATTACTGCTGCAGTGTAAAAGACAGACTGTAAGCCTCCACATAGAGCAAACTCACCAAAATACGTCGGAAATGTGGCCGAAACATCCTTTGTAGTGAGAAATGCTTTCAGTGTTGTTTGTTTTTCATTTAATGAGGACATGTGGTCTAGATCTAATAAGACTGCTACTGAAGCTGTTAGATCTATCCTCATCTCTGTATCACCAGTGATTTCCTGCTGTCGTCTTGCTCGTAGCTCCCACCTCTTCCTGCTTTGAAGGACTCTGATTGGACTGTGCAGCTTTGGGACAATTGTTTTTGGTTAAAACTTGGCAAGATGGATTAAAGACATTAAATCAGTTGTATCCAGCTGGACTGCACAGGTTACCTGGTGGTGCAGATGCATGACCTGTGAGCCCATGCCCACAAACCAGAGACCTATGACTACAACGAGTGGTACATAGTAACAGCGCTTTTTCTGTATTGCTCAGCAGAGCTCTTTAATTTTGGTAAGCCTTTGGACTACTGTCATGAGTTTAAGTCCTGATTGGTGTAATGAGCACTGCAAACACACTTCTCTGTAACTGCAGAGAGGTGGGTCCTGATGTGCATATTTAAAATAACTAGCCAAAGAGAGCAAAGACCCATGTTCCATGAACTGGGGTGAAATTGGAATTTTCTTTTTTTTTTTTTAAATGTGTATTTTTGGGCATTTTGTGCCTTTATTGACAGGAGAGAGACAGTGGATAGACTTGTGAAAGGGGGAGAGAGAGCAGGGGAAGACACTCTGCAAGCTGGTCACAGGCGGGATTCGAACCTGGACCAGCAGAAGCACCGAAATTGGAATTTTCAAGCATTTCTTTACCCTGTTCTTGCATTCAGGGTAAACACAGGATTCACCCATCTTTGTTATATCCAAGGAGTTAGATTTATATCAGTTTGTGCTCCAGTGGTCGCTACCTAGCCCCGCAGCAGCACACTGACCTAAACAGCTGATGAGAGGAGAGCAGTGAGTTGGCAGTGGAAGGTTAAATAGTCCAAATGTATTGCATCATAGATTAGTTCCAAGCACAGGGCCAAAGGTGAAATACTGTTAAAAAATCTTACTGTGGCATCTAGTCAAGCCATTATTGTTTTTGTGTCATTTTAACCTGAAATTGTTTTCATTTTGAGGCTTTTGGTGGCCACATTGACTTCTATTTATCAGTTATCTCCTGTCAGGGACAAAGCTGATTGGTTGCTTTAGTGGCAATCATTGACTTGTGCCATAAGTCCAGAGCAAACCCCACTTAGAAAAACCCAAACTGTCCCTCTACCTGTGCATGTAAATGTACTCACTGTGGCATTTGTGATGCAGACAAGCACTCAACCATTTCACCTCAACCTTCTTTCTGTGCTTGTTCAGTGGGAACGCTATAGGGTTGGATCAGTCCAGAATCCAAATTTGCCTCCCATTTATTTTCCTTTTCAGTAATATTGCACACCTCTGTGCCTGTAACCCAGCTCTTTGCCTTCTATAGACCACGGACAAATACTAAAGAACAATGCCACCCATGCAGAAAGTGAGTGAAGTGGTGGTCTGCCATGTTGACAGGAATCTTGGATAGTAAGACAGTTAAAGAGTTGTACCTGAAAGTTCAAAACTCTTCCTTATGTATTTTCTCTCAGCAATCAGAAAATGAAAAACCCTAGATACCCAAGATATGAACACTCCACAGCTTTCTTTTATATTTCATTTAAATAGGCCATGATCTATAAAAGTTGAGGGGTAACAGTGCCTTTGTGGCCTCTAGTGTATCTTTAATCATTTTTTAATTTCATAAATGAAGTTTGATTGAATTGGAAAAATGTTGGAGTCTGTGCTAGCTACAAATTCTTAGCATATCATAGTCTCTTATTCCCACACTTGTCTCTCTAACATTGTCGTGACTAGTTTTTAACAACTGTATCTATAGATGACAGGTGTCAAAACCTATTAGGAGTGACTCAGTGAAAAAAATCATTCATCCAAACAGCCTCTCTGACAATGCCATTATATAATAGTCCTAGAGTTTGTAGTTATGAGAACCATGATTAAGGAATGACTGTCACCCTGAGGCTGACTAACTATTGAATGATAGTTTTTCTGCCTTTGTTATTATTGCTACAATGGTTTGACCTCACTTTTGACTTTATCATTTTTTTGTCATGTGAAATAATCATTTGTGAAATGAAGCAACCAGAGACATTCAGAGTATGTAGATGAGTCAGGCAATACAGTGTTAGGTCCACACTAAAGGCTCAGTTATCATGTGAATTTTTCTATATTATAAAAAAGTTTTTGCTCTACAACAGACTCCTAAAGGATACTTTTCTTAGTTCTGTATTTTGATAAATATAAAAATGATTTTCTACAGAACCTGGTTTTCATTTTGAGCCTTAAATGTTGTCTAAACACAAGCTGCTGTACAAGACTTTTGCTGAGATTAAACAGTCTAAGATTGGCAAAATTAACATTTAAATCAGGACCTGGCTGATCACAGGATGAGTAAATAACAATTTGAGCAGGCTTTGCGTGCCAGCTTTCAGGACTTGACAGTTTCTGATACTGATGCTGTGATGAGGACACATTTTTCTTCACACAAAGAAATATAATTACCCTGTTCACACAAGACTGGTTTGGTTTACTATCTTAAACCACCTAAGGACCTTTGAAGTGCTGTGGGAGATTATATAAGGTTTCTGCTTTAGTACAGTGTTATAAAAGCATCTTCTGGCATTGTATGTAGTAATGATATTCAGTAAGGCCTTGTAGCTTTTTCAGTGAACCCAACAGAGAAATACATTGACGGTGGAGCTGCATTCAGCACCGTTTTCTCTTTTTTCTCTTTTTTCTCTCTCTTTTATTTTTTAAATCCTTGGACTTAGTTATTTGCTAGGTTCACTGTGGTTCACTCTAAACTGTCTAAAGCCATATTTACTGTTAGATCTACATTTAGATTTAGAATATTTTCATTTAATCTACAAGGCAATCTTGGGTCCACTCCCTTCATACCTTGTGACCTTCATCAGACAAAGGAGTCCCAGATCTTATAACCTTCGCTCCCAGACTCTCCTCTTGTTGTCTGTTCCTAAGGTCCAAACTGAGCAGGGAAAGAAAGCCTTTAAAGTTGCTGCTCCATTTGTTTGGAATGAGCTGCAATAAAGACTTGAAACTCAGTGACCTCGTTTCATTGGACACCGTTAAGAGGAAACTAAATGATATGAATATTGAAGCATCTGGTTGCAGATGTTTTGACAGATAATCTTGTTTCTTTGGTGGTCCAGCTTGTCATTTAACTGTTCTTAATACTTTCTCATTGATTGTTAAGCATGATACATACATATCATATGTTTGTATGTGCCTCTAATGTGACTGTAAGCAACTTTTGTTATTTGTGCTGCTGCCTATCTTGGCCAGGACTCTTGAAAAAGAGATTTGTAATCTCAATGAGCTTCTTTTCCTGGTTAAAAATAAAATTATTGGTCCCTGGAGGGAAATTCATCTCCACTAACTACACATTACAAAGAAACAACATTGTTAAACTTGTGACTTTTAGCCCTTGTCTGTATGCTGGCCTGGCTGTTAAAATTCAAAGCCATTAAGAAGAATGTCCTTTATGGTCTCTGGAGTAATATAATTTAAGAAGAGAGACAGGACTACAACACAAGAGAGAAACAAAATACTTTCTAAAAAATATCACAAAAAGACTGCATATAGGACTTAAATAAAATTAAAAAAACACAATTTTACATCCCCAAGTGCCATGAACCCAAAGATTTGAGTATATCCTATAACAGACATAACCAGTCACATATCCAAAGGGAAGTTAGCCTTGTTACTGGACAATTGCCATCCTCACTTTAGCAGATCTGAGCTTTCTCTCCACAGGTCTAACCCCCCTGCCTTCTTCCTCTTCGTCTTTTCTCCTTACCTTTCCAAAGACAAACCCAGACACAAACACAGGCATCCACTCAGCCGAGACATTCCTCTCTGACACTGACTTTTGTGTTTGTCTGGAAAAGGAGCAGCTGGACAGGCACAGTGTACCTTCAACCAGCCTTACTGACTAGCCAGTCATTCCTATGGTTGTCTGTGTTTTAGTTGTGTGTAGTTATTAACAGACTGACGACTCACTGCATGTTTTGGGGCCTTCTTCTGTGGGATTTTTTGTTGGATTTTTTTAGGTCAGGTTATTTCTCATGGACTTCGTGTCAGAGGAGCTAAAATATCAAAAAAAAGAGTTTCGTCATGAGCTCCCTAAATGTGTAGCTTTTTTTATTGAGAAAGCTGAAGCTTCCAGGGTAGCATAACAAAACACAATACACGTCCATAAAGGCTAGAGCCAAAATTTAAGTCATCCACTTGATTTGACAGAACTTTCAATAAACAAAAACAAGATTTTTCTCAAGACTGTCTGGCAGCACTTTTGTTGGGCACTTTTGTTGCAGACCCAGATGTGAAGCCTCCTGTCTGTCAGGCCAGGTGTGAATGTATACATTAAATATATAAAAGAAGAGACCCCCAGTTGTGACTTTATTAAATTTCTAATAAATTACAAAGGTGAACTAGAGAATTTGCATTTCCATGCAGGAAATGCGTTGAAATGCTGAGTGTGACTGCTGAAACTGTGAAATGAAATTGCTAAAAGTAATGCAAAGAAAGTAGAAAATGTGACATGAATAGTTTTAATCAGTAAATCAGGGCTGCAAATGTGTGAAATGTGCAATAAAAATGTTTGCAGAAGATTATAGATACTGGATAGGCCTGTGCTCAAAATATCGATACGGCAAAATATGGTATCGCACTCCTTTGGGATACGTGTATCGATACGGATTTTACAGAATCGATGCGGCCTAAATATTTTGACAGTTGTTGTAAATACACTTTGTGTAGTGTTAACAGTGGCACAGTTCAAGGTAGAAGACGAGCTACATAATGAAGCATATGTTCTAAATTTGAACTTAGGTCTACCATCTTTGAGGATCTGAATTTATGTCTCTCAAGTTGTAGAACCACTTAAAACTCATCCTTGTTCTTTTTCTTCCTATAAGAAAAAACTAAACTTGTCAAGAATTTAGCTTAAAGTACAGTCAACGTTCACAATTTACGTGTATCGGGATACGTATCGTATCGTGGCCTTAGTATCGGGATACGTATCGTATCGTAAAGTTGCTGGAAATACCCAGCCCTAATACTGGAGCTCAGGTCCGCAGGTCACGTGACCCTGCTCTAACTTCAAAGAAATGTGCAAAAGTTGAGGCAGCTTCAACAGTCATATCTCAGAAACTGTAGCAGATAGTGAAAAGTGCACTAAAAACTGTTTGCAGTTGTGAAAGAAAGCAGAAAATGAATGACTGTTTTGTAACATGGTTAAATGTGTTATTTGTAGATGTACCTAATAAAGTGGCCAGTCAGTGTAATACGTCCAAAGTAAGGTTGAGAGTGTAAAGACAAGCATGATTACGCTATTGTAATGAAGAATCTGTACTAGATGGAAAGAAAAGTACGGCTGCCGCTTCCTGGATT
This sequence comes from Scarus forsteni, assembly GCA_036419115.1. Classification (NCBI taxonomy): domain Eukaryota; kingdom Metazoa; phylum Chordata; class Actinopteri; order Labriformes; family Labridae; genus Scarus; species Scarus forsteni. Next base: position 21,487,213 of record JAZDUH010000136.1, on the reverse strand, counting down.
TGAACCCGGGTCTCTCGCTCCATAGTTAAGTTTGCTGCTCTAATGTTTCAACCACAGGGCTAAATTGCTGAGTCATGGAAAGCACAGTATTTCTCTTGTTTGTCTCATAGAGCACTCTAATGATGCTCGGTACTTCCGGGTAAACGAACGCTCGCTGTGTCTAAACCAGAATAGATATCAGGAAAAGGATTTCACCGTGAGCATCCCAAGAACCTGCTAAAACGTGTAATTCTCATATCTGTACTGTTCAAAATGTTAACACAGTGACGAGTTAAAAACGCGCTTCAAACTGCAGCACTCGGCTGTCCGGGGCTTCGGTCTGAAGTCACGTGACACGCTGAACACACACAGATCTCCTCAAAAGTTGGTGTTGCTTAAAAAATCATATTTAAAAAACTGGCAGCAAAAAGCTGAAGATATGTAAAAATAGCTGAGAAGTCAGTGCAGCTTTTAAAGCATGAATGAAGTCTGTAGGTGGAAGCATGCCCAATCTGTGGAGCTTCAAAGTTGCTGAAGTTTTCAGCAGACCTGCGGAAATGTCCCATTGATTTCAATGTAAAAATACATGCAGAAATTATTTTTTACTGTAAAAAGTATAACTGTTAAACCTGTGAAAAATACAAGGGCACTTCTCCTGAACATGCTGCATATGTCAATTTTTTTCTGTGAAAATCTGTGCAAATTTGAAGCCTGTGAAAGGTGCCAAAATCTTAAAGAATAAGAAGAAGAAGAAGAAGAAAAAGAATACATTTTAGGAATAACAATATGTTGAAATGCTGACTCAGCATTTCAACATAATAAAAAGAAGTCCAAACTAAATCTTTGATGAATTTTGGAAAAAAACATTTGAAGTTGTTTTAAAAGTAAAAATTTTGTCTTCTGTAAACTTTGCTTCGTCAGCATCTAGATAATTCATCTGAAAGATCTCCTGAAATAGTGATGCATCAAATTCTAACAGCAATTTTCAGGCGTAACCGGTGGCTTTCCTGCGTTGTGTTGTGGGTATGTGAAAAGTCTTTCTTTGACTACTTTTACCCTTCCCAAAGAGATTCATAGAAAAGGGGGGCATTTAATATGAAATTTTGTGAAATATAACACATAACAGACAACAAAAAACATACCTGACAAGAAAATCTTGAAAAACAACAGCATGACTTTTCCAACCCTCCCCAGATCCTACACAGAGTGAAGTTACAGCATTAAGATAACCCAAGGGAAGTACATGCAAGTTGCTAAATGTTAGTGCTTGTAAGCTAGCTTAACTTGCTGGCAAACATACATGTATGAAGGGGTAAAATAAACATTCGTGTGCAACATAATGGCCATATGTACAGACTTAAAGCTAGGAGAATACACCAAAATAACATACTGAACAAAACAGAGCACAAAATCTAGCATTTAAAGTGGGATTAGATTAATAATAGACATGAGAATGGGCACCCACCTCTCCCAAAAGGGATTTATAGAAAAAGGGGAGAGGTGAGGGTGCAAAAATTGACAAAAAAAAACACACAAGAAAAGCTGAACAAGAGGAGGGGCTGCAGTTTTACACACAAGAGCACAAGGATGGAGACTTTTCAGGCCAACAAAACAGAAGATTGTCAGGTAGTTTTGCGTAATTACATAAACAGTATAGAAAAACACAGATAAAAATGTAACCCCGTTACACAGGTCAAATGGCAAAGTAACCAAGCAATGCAATGCAGTCACAGGCAAACTGATGAATAATTTCTAATATTTTGTTCTTTTCAATTGACTGTTTTACCAAACTGTTTTATTAATGTCGAATAACTCATAAAACAGGGTGTTACATACAGCATATGCTACAGTAAGCAAATATATGGATGTTGTTTATCTTGTATCTCAGAAATGAGGCCTTAAAATCAGGTGTTTGGGCAGATATGTAATGGATTAACATCACATTGTTCCAGTTGTGCACACAAGGTCTTTCAAGGCAATTTCTGTTTTCAAAAACATGTAAGACTTGAAAAAGTAGTTTCAAACATGAATGACTGCGCTGTTTGTTTGCGTGTCTCAGGCAGTTCTATTGAGGGGTTTCTACTTTTGATGCTTTTGTCCTTCCCTACCATTCTTTTACAGTTTCCTTTCAATGTTCATCCATTATGTGGGCCAAAAGCACAAATGTATCCTTTGCATTTTCTGATTGAATACAACAATACACACTGCTTTTGCTATGCTGCGCAGTAGCCCTCTGATCATCACAATAAGCTTACTTTGCCATATCCGGGCTGGCACACAGCATGGGCCCTCACAAAATAGAAAACTAATGGCTGTGGACTGTTAACACAATGGACACTGGTCTTTAGTCCCCAGTCTTTATAAAACACTTTGTAGCCACAGCAGGTAGAAAGAGAAGGGCTGCCTGTCCCCATCCCTCTGTACAAACAGGAAGAGAGGCAGAGTGAATGAAAGAGAAAGGCACTGTGAAACTGAGATGGGGATACATAAAAGAAGCTTAGAATCTGCTAAATGACAACCAGCTCTCAATGAATTCCTCTTTGCTGTTACTCTTTCATACCTGATGTTTGTACTTAACCACATTTGACATTTTTTCCACTCAATTCTGTCTGGCTTCCACACACCAGACATTTTTTTTAGATGTTTTGTGCTCATTAGTCTTTGATTGTGTTGTTAGTTAATGGGCCTCACTTTTTTCTTCCTCTTTACCCAGGACGAACGAGAGGCGAGAGAGACGGTGAAAAGAGAACAGGATGAAGCGTACCGTCTGTCTTTAGAGGCTGACCGCAAAAAGGTAATATTCAATCTAAAACAAATACTGTGACCTACTGGGTAAGCAGGCTTTAACCTTGTCATTTTGAAGAGTTCATGAACATTGTCTTTTTTCATGTTTTGACAAAAGAAAAAGCATTAATTTCTCCTGTGGTTTTTTAACCACATTTAGTACTGACCTTTTGTTGATCTAAACATTATAGCTCTTTTTTGGCTAGTTTTGAAATTAATTTTGATGCTTCCTTTAGAGGTATAAATGACATGAAGGGCACAAACTGAAACTTCTTCTTTATACTTTAAACTGACAAATTGACATTGGACCTGGGCATTTGGATTCCACGTGGCGAAACATGATTTTCTGTGTCTTTATTGGCACGGTAGTTTAGATACAATACATAACGGTGTACATTGTAGACTGTCATATCAACTGATATTACATGTGGTATGAAGAATAAATCCTGGCATATTTTCGCCAGTCCAGCTTTGTTCATCCACTTTTTGGCCTAGTTCAGTGGAGAGGCATAGTTTCTGCAGGCACTAAAAAGTCTAAAAGGTTTCTTATTTAAATTTTGGAATTTCAGCTTATAAAACCTCAATAATATAGAAGAAAAAATGAATCAAGTTCCAGTTGTTTACATGAAGAGACACATAAAACTGGTTTATTTACTTATGACACATCACTACTCATTGTCACTTGTCATCTTCAATCAAGTTGTCATTTCAGTCTGACTAGTACCTACTGACATATTTAGAGTTTCTTAAAATCACAGTGATGATATAGGTGATAGAGGAAAGCTTTTGAGGAGGTATTTATTTTTAATTAACTTTTATTCAACCGGATAAATTCCATTAAGATTGGGATCTCATTCACAAGGGCGACCTGGCAAAGAGGGCAGCAGCACACATCATGATAAATAAAAATTCAAGAAAAGATTAGGCAATACATTTTGAACAATAAATATGTAAAAAACAACAATTTGACATTGGAAGTGCAACAGTTTTGAGGACAGTAACAATTGAAAATACTGGAATTGTTCATAGCATTCTTGCTGCCTAGTTAGTTAAATGAAAAGCTTTGACTGAAACCAGTTCTGGTGTTTTCAGTTCTGTCTGTGCAGTGCTCCAAGCAATGGGAGCAGCATAACAACAAGCTTGTTTCTCCAAGTCACTTCAGACTCTGGGCACATTTAGACAATAAACTGCAAAAGAGCGTAAGGCACATGTGCTCCTTGATATCTGCAGAAGAGAACAGAGGTAGAACGGAAGTTATCCAAGGTATCACTATCCCAGGGGTCCGCAACCTTTCCAATCAAAAGAGCCACTTTGCTAGCCACTCCTCCCAAAAATAATCTGTCTGTAGCCTCAAAACACATTTGAACCTTAAAATAAAGACAGTAGCACCTGTTGACTTTACATTATTATGATGACATAAGATCTTTAAGCAGATTGCTTTACCACCTGATATGACTGCTGTATAATGGGTCATATGTGTTTTGTTGCTTTAGCTTGGCATTATATTGAATTAAGTAATTTAGAACTAAATGAGTGGCATGTGTACATTAATAATAAGGCTTGTCAACAAAAATAGCGATTAATTTTAGCCTGTGTCATCACTGTTATTAATATTTTTGTCATTGTTGGCACTCGGCATTCTTCACAAGATAGACAGCTATCATGTCGCACACAGCAGACATGGCAGTACAAAAATAATCATCCACCTGATGTGTTTGTATAAAAATCCCCCCTACTTTAAAAATGAGGTCACAATTCCCCATTTCTTGTGTCTTTACAAAGCTTTATTGTCAACACAACTCCGTTTTAAAGTTTGACCCTCAATCCCTTCTCAGTAGCAGCTGTTGTTTAAATGTAGGAGAGGTCATCGGAATATTGGTATATTAGCTGCATAAAATGTTTGAAACGATGTCACAGTTAAGCTCACAGCTAAAGATGCAGCAGTGCTCTGCGCTCCCTCCAAGCTGCTGCAGGTTACTCAGAGGTAATGGGAGGCACACACGACACACGATAAACTTGACAAGATGTCATGAACAAGAAATAATTATTTAAAGATGCTATGAGGAGTTTCTAAGTAATTACAAAGAAGTCTCACTTTTAGATATATGCCTGATCGAAATACACACTCTAAGATGAGTTTTATAGCATCAAAATAGGTTATCTATGAATGCTATTCCTTAGCTTTGTGGTCGGGTTGGACAGCTGGCTACAAAACTACGATGCCAAGTTTTCCAAAAATTGCTTGTTGTCACACATCAAAAAATACCACTATGTAACTAGAAAGAAATACATTACCTTGTCGCTTTGCATCCTGTAAGTTGTTGAAAAAAGAAGTTGTAAAGCAATACAGACTTCTAAGGAAGGTCCGAGCTGCATTTATTAGCATCACAACAAACACACGCTTTGGCTTGGGTCACGTCTTTTGGTGTGTTCCAATTGTAGTCAGAAGTAGGAATTTACAAGTTCCGAGGAGGAAACTGCAACTGGAACATCCCCCGAAGCCGGAATTTCCTACTGGGAACTCGGTGAAACCTCGCCACCTCCGAGTTGACAATCAAAGATGGATGCCCTCAGTGTGAACAGTTATTTAGCCCCTGTAAAAATCAATTTATTTGCACTTCTGACTGGGGTGTGTCGCTCTAGATCAGCTGTATACATTGTATTGTTAGACTTATATTTACAAAAATGCTCCCATAGTGATAATCACATTCTTCATGTGATGCTTGTGAACAGCAACACAGGGCGTGCTAACAACAGCTAACAATAGCCTGGTAGATCGGCATGTTTTTTTCCGACTTCAACTGGAACGCCGTTAAGTCGGAGATGATGTCACTTCCAGTTCCGAGCTTACTGGAATGCAGCATTTCGACAGTTGCTGCACGTGCTCATGGGTAGCAGAGTCTTTATGTCTTCGAAAGTAGATTCTCCTCATAGCACCTTTAATGACGAAATTCACATTTTTTGGAGATAGTGCTAAAGCATGCAGAAATAATATAGGTAAATTAGAGTTTAATGCAAGACAAAGAACCTTTTTTGGCTTTTCTGTTGTCTGAGTCCAAAGAGCCGCTGGTGAGGAACAGAAGAGCCACATGCTGCCCCGAAGCCATGGGGTTGCCTACCCCTGCTCTAACCCTTTAGCTGGGTGGATGTAACAAGAAAATCTATCGCTGTAGACCTTAGAGTTGTGGACATTATAAGCTTTTATTTGAAAAATAGGCTGGTAAGTGAGTTCCATTTTCAGATTGTCACTGAAGATGTGTTGGGAATGCGTAGCGTGGATGAGCAGTCAGTGCCCAAAATGTCTGGTTCAAGATATACGTGACCCCAAAGTTTATAACAGGGGCATTAACTCAACATCAAGGACCTCTGCTGCTTAGGATTGCATAGTCAGCACAATGGTTAATAGCACAATAAAACAAATAATGTATATTACGATGCATTTAATGAAGCTATGGCTTATGTAATTTTTGATGACGTGTTTTACCCTCTTTTTTGTTCGCCTTTGAGAATTGCAGGGGCTACATTTATGCTATTGTACGTTGTTTTTGATGCTACACATTGTTTGATTGGTTTATTTTTTCTCATTCCAGAGGGAAGCCCAGGAGAGAGAAGAGGCAGAGCAGGTTCGCCTTGAACAGATGAGAAAGGAGCAGGAGGAGGAGAAAGAGGTGAGAGGATCAGCTGCGGAATCATCATACACACATTATGCAAATTACCTAAATTAATATTCCAGATTAATCTGTGTGAGGCGGAACACAGTGATATGTTTTGCCAGCACACAATGACGGTGCCATTGTAGTGCTGTGTTTTTTTTAATCATCTGTCTTTCTCTCACTTCACGATAATGAGTCAATTAGATTGTGGTTTTGGTAAAGCCTGCCAGTCAGCGAGGCGCGGGGAGTGTGGGGAACAGGCATACAGCCATTTCAGAACAAATGAAAAATCCTAATTACAGTGAGATCCTTCCCTGTCAATGTCACCTTGCATACACAGTTATTGTTCTGCTTTACATTGGTATAGCATACAGCCTCATACTGAAACCCAGCTGAACAATAGGCTGAGGTAATACACACACAAAAAGGAGCAAACACACACATGTTCATTTGAAAACTATTATTGAATATGAATGGGGTGCAAACACACACACTGAGGCAGACACTGTCACGCACGCAGGAAAAACAATAATTGTCTGCGAGAGCGGCACCAATGTTGTTATACAGTCTATAGTAACACAGTGTAGTCCTGCTGATTGTTGTTTACTCTGCAGCACACAGCCTGGGGCACACAGAGGTATTGGGTGACCTGCAGATTTGTCACCAAAGTTAAACAGAAAACAACAAAAGAAAGCTGGGCAGGGCTTTATTAATTATATCACTGTAGTCCACTAACCAAACGCAGTGTGCACGCTTGTGTATTTTGAATAACAATAGCCACTATGGTCCCGTGTTTCCTACTTAAAGCAGTTTCTTTGCTCTGGTTCAGGTGTTTCTATATAACAGCCTAGTTTTACATCAGAGTACCAGCAAAAGCTGCTTAAAAGGTAATGCAACATACTTTCTTCCCCAAACTGTGATAGAGCCCTTCATAGAGGATTAGAAAGGTCATTTTTTATTTTTTATTTTTTTCAGGTATCTTTTTATGTGAACTTGTTGTTCAGCTGAACTTTTTTCACTTTTGAACTGAAACATACAGGATGTAGCAGTGTAGCTTTTCCTAAAATTGGAGCTTCATTATTGACGGTACTCTTTTTTTGCATTCGTTTTTCACCTTTATAATCTGAAAAGCCACTATAACCATTTCTGTTACATGTATTTTAAACAATATCAGATATCTTTCTCAATCCACTGTAAGCTATTCAGTCCTAGTCTGACCCCCTGTCCTGCTGGCTACTATAGAGGTGATTGCAAGAACTGAGTAGGTTAAAGTCTTGATACTATCCAAACATTACACAAAGTTAAACACTAAAATAGTTGAAGAAAGCACAACATTACTTACCACAAATAAAATCAAATGAAACCAGATTTTAAGTACCTGTTCATGTAGTTCAGGTCCAGTAACATTTTTCATTCTGGACTGTCTTTTGAATATAGATAATCACTACCTGAACTAAACAAAGATAGAAAAAGTAAATATCTTGCAATGAACTTTGAATATTTGGAGTTTGGTAAGCTATTTTAGTACTCGTTTACAATATTTTAATGCCATATGGTGTATCCAACCTTTCCAGTCTCACCTAGGGAAACATATTTGATAAAAAAATAACACAAGGCAGAAAATAAGGAATAGTACAAAAAGATACAGCTCTTCAGAATACAGCTCTGACATAAATTACATATCACAACAACAGAAAAACCAACTGCCCTGCAGCATCAAGACAATGGACAAGCCCTGCAAAATTTAAACTAAACCTTGACAGGTGAAAGGTAGTTTCACGTGACATAATTACTAGCCCAGTAACACATATTGTTTTTATTCTTACCACTTACAATATTATTTGCATAAAATGGTATATATCCTTTAAAGTCTACGTAGAATTCCACATGCTGAACAAGTGCTAACAGTACTTGCTTAAGAAAATGTTAAGTGATTTTATATCTAGTATCATGATGGAAATTTCATTGACTAAATAAAAAGAATAGAATTTATATATAACTTTTTTTTTAAATAAACAATTTATTTAACTAACAGAAGAAAAAAAATGATCCTACAAACAACCTATCTATCAGTCTTTCTCTCAGTTTTCAGTTGAATGGCATTGTTCAATTGATCAAACTTTGTTTTTCCAGGTAAGTAATTTTGAACACACAATAACTAATCTCAAAGTAAGGTTGTTATCAATGCAGGAGGGCTGCAGAGGCTTGAGGCTGCTGTCCACCATTTTGTACACTCATCATATTGAACTGCTGCTGATGTAAAAGTTGGATAAGATTTGGTATTCTCAAACTTTTTTGCCATTCTCACCCAAAAAACACTCTTCTGCTTGTCTGAAAACTTGATCACAAAGAAACACTATTTTTTCATTTTACTCCCCTGCCACATTTTAGCATAACAAATACATCATTATAAACTTTACTCCATAAACCGTATCTTTCAAAAACTGTATCTCCAAGCTCAAAGTCGTGTTGTGCTTTTTTTTTGTTTGTTTTACATACCCTTTCTTGTGCTTAATATGACTTGTCCGTGTAATTTAGTACTTCTGTTGGCAAGACATCAAAGTCTGTGGCATTGGGACCCCTACCTCTTTCCATGTGAAGCACCAGTGGCTGCCTGAAACAGCCAATTGCCCCAGCTCTCCAGAATGTACCTACCAGTATGACATCCTACCACTGTGTAGTCAAAAGTTTAAGCCCATTGGCTGGAGCTGGTGAGTCCAGGGCGGAGTAAAGACTTTAAAAGCTAATGCAGAGCCATTGAATATACGCATTGGACCAGGCTTAGCTGACCATTCACCACAGAGTAGACCAGTTGACCAGATTAGACCCACATGGGGAAAGGGGCATTAAAGTGACTGTAGCTTCAACAGAGCGTCTCAGAAAAAATGAGAGTAAAGGTGGATTAAGGGTATTCAAAGTGTCAAAACTGTCAGGTGTTTATAACATAAGCAGTTGTGAAGATACTCTAGCAGTCATCTCAAATTAATCCAAAATACGACCACCTAAATTTAAGAACTGGGCCATCAAGGCTTTCTTTTACAATCGACTGTCCCCTCATTCATACCTTTGAAAAGTCAGTCATGTTATAATTTATTGAAACATCAATGTGCCCACTCTCTACCAATTATTTAGTAATTGGTTACTTTTTGTCCACATTGATTTGTTGGCAAGAATGCCACCTTATGTTTTAGTCCTATCTTAAAACCATTAAAGGGCCAACCAATCAACCTTACCGGAACTTAATGACAGAATCTGCACACACAACCAAAACATGAGCCGCCACCAGAGAGGGATCAATACTGGTGGGACTGCATTGTGTGTGCGTGTGTGTGTGTGTGTGTGTTTCATGTGCCTGTGTAGTTTGTTTGCATTATTTACCTCCTTCAGGGGGTCTTAGCATACAGTTGTGTGTCTGTCAGGTGCACCTGTCTGCTGTCTGTGGTTAGCTGAGCAGGGATGGTGAGGAGGATTAATGGCAGAGGAGCAGCCTGTGCCTGGGGCCTCAGTAGACGCGTGTCCTGTGCCTTTTCAGGGACGCATCCTCTCACCTCTGTGGGTTTTTTATGCTTGTGCTCGTGGTTTAGTGTCTGCATTTGTACAGTCTTGCAAATGGGCACACTTCTTTGTGTTGTGTGTGTGTATGTGTGTAAGTTTGTCCCAGGGGGCCCCTTTAACTCAGTCAGCATCAGCTCTTATACCTGAGGGAGCTGATGGCGGAGCGGCACGCGCGCTACCCTGCCCACCCAACACCAGAAGCTGCTAATGAGCTACTGTTGTACACTCTTATGAAATATAATTGCATTATGGTGTGTAAATAAAGCCGGGGCATGTTGTCACAGCATATGCTCCCCGGCTGGCCAAACAGGAACAACAAGCTGGGGGGAGGAGGAAGAGGCGAGGGGCAGGAGCAGAGAGGGGAGGATGGCTCAAGGGAGCTGCTGAAGCTCTGTCGTGAAAGATGATAGTCTATGCCAATTTTCTTTATGCTACTATTTTTTCTTATTAAACAGTATTTCCAAATTTATCACCTCAAAATGTATCTGCTTTAAAAAAAAATCTGGTGTTAGCAGGAGAGATCATTTCGACCAGTATGTACTGATATACATTCTTTGCATGTTTACAGACTGTACCAGTGAAACAAAACTTCACCTTATAATGTAAAATATTAAGTTTGTGGGTTTAAGCAGTACCAGTAGACCAACCACACTGAAGTACTTGTATGAACGAAACCTTATTCCTTAAACTTAAAAGTAGGCTTTTGGGTCCGTAGTTTTGGATCTGAATGACAGTTAGTATAATTTTTAGTCTTCTAAAAACTTTGTATTTTGTGATATTCCAAACATTTTGGGATGGTCTCAGGGAACTACCCTGTAAATATGTTACTCATTAGGAAGACTTTTTACATCTTGAAAGAACAAGGTCCATAGAAAAGAGCATACTTGTATTTTGTCTGCTACAAAGTTTATGGGTTGTCAAGGATGGGTTGTGAAAATCAGGTACCAATGCGGTACTGGCACCAACCATGGGGCTAAATTTTCAAACATCCAAACAGTTGTTATTTTGTATGAATTTGAGGAGTTCCCATGGCTTCATCATATCTGAAAATGTTTTTCTATTATTTTTTTCTGGTGCTTAATGTCACATTAAGGGACAAAAGGTCGACTGGAGTATATCTGGATGAAGTAAGCCTAGCCTGCTATACCAAAAGCATTTTACACCCTGGATCTGTCCTGTCAAGCAGATCTTTTTCCCCCTTTCCCAACTGATTTTGTTTTCAACAGAGCTCTGGAAGAGAAATCACGGTGAGTGTTTGTTTGTGTGTTGGAGCATAATGCTAATGGTTTTTGAACATTTGCTAGTGATTTTAAATGATAAATTTGGTGTATATGACCCTTCCCAGCACCATCTGGGCTGGGGCTGAACGATATGAACAAAATTTCATATCTTGATATTCATGCCAGATATCTCAATATTGATACGATACGATACAACATGACTACGGGTTCGATGAAAACCAAGTGGTGAATTCAAGGGCAATTGTTAAAAAGGAAATTAGTTGTGACTTCCAGAGCTGTACATGCAGGGCGAGCAGTGGTGAAATGTATATAATTTAAATTGTTGCTTTTTCTATATTTATATCTTGAATGTTCTTATCTCAATATAGATATGATAACAATATATATTTTAGCCTCATTTCAGATTAACTAATAACACATATTTACAGTGATTTCTTTTTTCATTAGATGTCAGAGCTAAAGATTCTGAGCCCTTTCTACCAGCTTTGCTCAGCGCTGTCCAGCATTGCTCTTCAGCTAACAAAAGCTAAACATTACAGGTCACAGAGGCATTATTACTTCAGCTGTGACACAAGTAAAAATGATCAGTTTTCTTTTTTTACCTAAATAGTGTCTGTTTAGGGACTGTGAAGGCACCTGCACATCATACATTATCATACAGTAAGCATGAAATCCAGAAAAATGACCATCAGTTTTCCATCAGTAAACGTCTATATTTAAAACAGCTAAAACAATCGTTGATTTTTTAAATGTTAATGTACTACGTCGTGTGTTATGTCTTTTCTCTGACAAATAGATCGAACAGCTTGAACACAAGGTAAATTACAGTTCAGGAGAGACTTGGTATCCATTATGTATGTTTCAGTTTCTGCATCAATCAGAAAGAATTTGGACATAGTTAGATTTAAAAACTCTACAGTCTCATTAACAGCAATAAAATAAAAAAGGGGGAAAAATAGCATCCAACACCAGAATGCTGGAGACTGGAACTCTCTTTTACACACCCTCACATCCTTAGCTGAGTTACTGGAGGCTTCAGGGAATAGAGTAAGACCGTGGCAACTAACCTCATAACATTTTCTTAACGAAATGATCCTGTACAGAAAGGGAGGGCATGATGCTGCAAAAAGAATTTGCGAGCATCTGCTAAGCTTCTCCTTTGTATTTGTTGGTACAGTCAGTGCTAGTGGTCCTGTTGAATCTAAGATTTACCTCAAGTGCAAAAACAACATTTTCTTTTTGAATACTTGAACTTTGTCAAACCGTGCACTTGAGGACCTATGGAAAATAACTGGTTTTATTATTTTTAGTATTTTGATCTTGCTGTATATTTGCAAACTAGCTTGATATCCACAGAAAAGAAGGCTTTCAAACAGACAGAAAAATAGAGATTAAAATACAAATAGCAGCTGATGTTTTAGCCCCAAGATCATTGCTTAGAAGTTGTTTATTTAGATCACCTGTCCCAATATTTCTGAGACAACTGCAGTAAAATGAACTAACTGTAAAATGAAGAAAGCAGGCTTTGTGATGCTAATTAGCTTGTGAAAAGGAATTACAGCACCAGTAAAGACAGCTGCATCCCAGCTGCACCTGTATGTAAACATACTTGCCTTCATTCAGCGTTGTGAATTTCTACTGCATTAAGAAAAAGTGCTCATGCTTTACATCTCAGCTTTACATCTTTGAATTTCCTTGTTAATTGTCTTGTATTAGTGTGCAGAAAATAGAGTGAGGGTTGTGATGTGAGGGGGGCCATCTTTTTTCTTATCCTTTATTTTCAGCTTTTTCTCCTGCATGTCTTTAAATTAATTTTACTGGCACCAGAAGTTAATTAATGGTTCTCTTATTTTAACAAATTGCTTTATATCATGAGGATATTGTCCTTTTTGCTGAAGAAAAGAAAATAAGATATTGGGACATGTCTCCAGAGTTAATGGAGCTTCTCGACTAGAGTGCATGTGTTATATTAACCAAAACCATGGACTCTCTCTTTCCATGCTTGTAGGCAATTCGCTTGTCATTGGAGCAGGCCCTACCACCAGAGCCGGATGAGGAATCAGGCGAGCAGATCAGCAAACTTCGAATCCGCACACCGAGTGGAGAGTTTCTGGAAAGGCGTTTCCTGGGCAGCTGTAAGCTTCAGGTCCTCTTCGACTTTGTGGCCTCCAAGGGATACCCCTTTGAAGAGTTCAAGCTCCTCACCACCTTCCCTCGTAGAAATGTGAGTGTTGTACTCATTTTCTGTTGCAGAACTAGAGCTCAAATTAACATTAAAACAACAATAGAATTTCTCCTCTGAAAGGATTTGAAAAGAGAAAATTATAAGTGAAGATGGAAGGACTGCACTAAGATGGAAACTGGGTCATTTCAACTCTATCTGAACAAACACATCTGTTGAATTTAGAGTCTGTTGTAGCTGCTTTGCAACAAATTAGAAACACACCAACCAAGTTGAAGTTCATCAAACACCATTGATGAGACACTGATAAAAACATTTGATAGATATGAAAATATGACTATTTAATATAGCTAAGACACAAAGGCTTCTTCAGGTTTCTTTCCCTCAGAAATATCATAGAATCATCCTCATATATTATTAAAAGCAGAATATTTACCCTTGGTCATGATGTTGACTTAGTCAAGAGCAATAACTGTGCAAAGCAGCACAATTCAGCAGATTCCATGTCTTTCTCATCAGGCAACTCAATCTTACAAAGCTTCAAGATAGTACCAAAGTTCCCAGTAAGAACATGTTTGGGCCTTTCAGTTTTCCTACTAAGGACAAAAGTACAGTTGCTATGAGTGTGGGTTAGCAGTGCTGAAAGAGAGAAAAGACTGCAAGCCTCTGACTGTCCTGACATGAATGTGACAAATAACACATTAGTAAACCCTCCTTTCTTTTTTTCCTTGAAAGGCACGGCCCCTTCCAACAGAATTTCTTTTGGATGTTGTCCAGTTGGACTTTAGAATATATGCCATGGACACATTTAACAGTCCATCTGGCATGTCAGGGTTCAAGAGTAAGATAGTTTATTAAACCAACAAGCCACCTTTCTGAGCTTGGTCTTTTTGTAGATCTCCAAAATCTGACTTCTGTGTGTTTTGCTTGTAATACGAAGTATGAAGAGATTTTCTTATCTGCCTTGTTTGGTTTATGATTTCCAGTGAACCTTCCCAAGAACACAGCTTTGTGTTGCAGTAACTCTGTTAAAGTTCAAACATAGCCGAGCTTGAACCTAGGTGCTAACTTAAGGAAGAGCTTACACTCTACTGATGTTTTTGCACTGGTTGAGATGGTTCCAACAGGGGTTTAAGTTAAAACCCTGAAGTCTTAGGAAAAATTGTCATGGTGTGTCTTATTTAAAGGGAGGATACTTTGGAGTTACAGGAGGAGCAGAGGGTTGTTTTTACTTGTCGAAGGGTATAATGTTGACTGACTCACAGCCAACAAAAATTAGGATGACTTTCTAATAATGTGCTGTTAAATAATGTAATGGTGTTGATAATTTTAATGCTCAAAATCAGCGTCATCATTTTTCTATGTAAGCTTTAATGATCACCTAATCATAATACTTGATATAATTTACAAACAATGTTCTTTCACTAAATTTTGAACAGCAGTTAATAAGTGTTATTTCAAGCTAAAATGTTCTGAGATGCCCATTCTAAGAGGAAGTGCTGTTGAAAACACTGTATTAAAAACTGCCTTTGACTGGCTGGTCACATGAAGTTAAATCACAAATCTGCAACAGTATTTTGCTAAGTTTGGTTCTTTACCTCTTGTAAATTAGAATTACATGTGCGTGGTGCAAACAAAGACACAGTTCAAGTTAGGCCTGCACAATATATCGTTTGAACATCGCCATCGCAATGTACGCATGCGCAATAGTCACATCGTGCATGCAATGTGACTATCGCATTTCCCCCATTTATTGGGGAAATGAAAAAAAGCAACTGAAATTTAAATCTATTCTATTTTGTACAGAGACATGGCCTCCTGGATCCCTTTTATATACAGCAATCTTCATCATTCACAGATGAACCCCCTGAGCCTGGATTAAACGGTATTATATGAATACAATGGTGTCATTGTGAGTCAACCAAATTCTTCCCAAACAGAGCTATTCAAGTCATCTGGTAAAAATTCTTCTATTTTTAGTATTGCAATATATATCACAATATATCGCAAACCCCCAAAAAATCGCAATGTCAGTTTTTTCCAATATCGTCCAGCCCTAGTTCAAGTTGCAACTGAACTTGTTTCAAGGTATGGGCTTGTGTGAGCTTTAGGTTGCGTTTACATGGACCCTCTCTGACTTTAAACGCAAAAAGTTTTCCTTTGCGTATTCAAAGTCGATCCGCGTTCAGACAGAGATGCTGGAGACGAATGAATCCACTGTATTATGCATGCTAGTTCAGTAGAAAGTGGTGTAGGTTTGCAGAGAGGCAGCGCTGCTACAAAGAAAAATGTTTCACAAACAACAATGGCGAGTGGACGCACGAAGACGCAGGTGTTTCTTCTCTGGACAACAAATCAGTTCGGACAGCAAATCTGTCTGGATAGTTTTTTCTGGATAACAAACCGAGGACGGTAAGCAGTGCACATGTTACTCAGTAGACGGCAGAAGCTGTTGATATTCCTGGTATGCGTGCGCAGCCTTCATGTGTAAGAGTACTGCGCATGCAGTGACGTCAGTATTTCACCCTGAAACGCTCTGATTTGGGTTTACACGGAGCTGCATGGAGAGCACATTGAAAACTCTCCACTCTGGTGCCTAGTTTCAAAAGTTTGCAGATGTTTGCAATCCGCATAGAGTTCCAATGTAAACGCAAGGCCGAAACGCAATGAAACCTTATCGGATTTGACCATTTTAGGCTCGTGTAAACGACCCCTTAGACTTAACTCAACCCAGGACTTAGGCTAAGCTGGTGCAACAGTTTGCCCTGAAAAAAATGAAAGTGTGCCTTTTATTCCACATTTAGAGAAAATGTCAAGAACAATGGGTTGGATTGCAGGTTAAGTTTCTGTCGTGCCCCAAAGAGTTCTCTGTCCACACTAATGATTGCTAAATTTGTCCTGGGTGCAGAAGTGTTGCAGCAGGTTGCAGTGGCCTCTCGGTCACAGCTCTCGTCTCTGCTGGAGGGATCCACAGCTGTAATTGGCTTCTCTGTTAAGGCCTGAGCTGAACTTGTAGCAATGGCTGTGAACAACAGGGATAAATTGAAGACGGTCTGTTATGACTGATTATTTCTGTCTTTCTATTTGTCATTACTGTTGTGTTGTTTGCATGCTAAAGTAGCACTGCTTTTGTTTACTCACCGCAGTGATGAGCTGTTTATCCATCCACCTGCACACACGCGTTATTCAGTGAATATTAATTAGCATCAGTGCATTGTGAATACAGTACACTATGATGTGCGGATACAGTTGTCAGCACTAACAGTAGTATTCTCTATGGCACTCGTGCTGACGCCCGTACAGCACTCAGCCAGCTACAACCAGTCATTAGAGGGCTCGGTCGCCGCGCTCCTCTGCAGTGAGCTAATGAGCACGACTTTAACTAGCAGTTTAATTAGCCATGCTGCTGGAAACAAAAATGGGATTTCCATTAATCAAGAGAGGAGTTCATGTGGAGGGGCGGGGGGCGGGTGTGTAGAGGTGTGTGTGTGTGTGTAGGCTTGCCCAGGCAGTGTGCCATGCTGGTCTGTAGAGACTGCAGGGGCACAAACACCTCAAACTAACACACATTAACGCGTAGCTCACACTCTTTATTTCGTCACAATCACACACTTCAACACATGCACAAATATTTTCAAGCAAACACATGCCCCGCTCACAACTTTGTCACTTAAAGGATTCACAGTTGTCTCTTTATAATCAAGAGTAAACATGTGTTTGAGACAGAGATAAAGATGTGTCTGCATCGCAGATGAAATTCCGGCAAAAACAGGATGGGAGGATTAGAGGGGGAGAGAAGCGGGAAGAGGATGGTGACTGCCGAACTAGTGGAAAAGAGAACAGAGAAGACAAAAGCTTAAACAAAGAGAAGATTTAATCAGAGAAACAGTCTGAAAAAGAAAAAGATAGAGAAGACAAGTGGGGAAGATATTAAAAAAGAAGAGGAGGGAGATAATTCCAGAAAACAGAAAGGCGGGAGATTTGGGGAAGGAGAAGAGGGAAGAAGCTCGCTGGTAGTGCCAGTATGAGGCTGTGAACACAGGCCCCTGTCTAATCCTGCAGCTCTGTGTTGTAATTAAATGAGAGGGAGCATAGAAAGCCTCCATCCCGTCCAGACGCTCTCACTGTTGCTCTGCCAGGATCAGAGGATAGAGGATAGACCACTATTGCATTTGTAATACTGCACAACTGTTGAAACCTTCTTTCCCTTTTTCTACTTTTCAGCAGCTTTGTGCAGTGTCACTCTTTCTTTTGCTATTTCCCTCCGTCCCTCGTCAGCCTGCCTTACTTCATATCCCATCACTCCTGCTGTAACACAAGTTAGTGGATCTTCTCAATCTAACCTTGGAGAAGTGGTGTTTAGTTTTTTTTGGGTAAAACTTTGACATTGTTGACCAGGAGAAAAGACTATTGTGAATGATTAAGAGAGATAATGCAGAATTATCCGTTTTGGGAATTGGCTTCAGACAGTTTGAGATGAAACATCCAGTCTAGATTAGATTAATTTGATTCATCATTTTTCCACCTTCACAAAGCTTTGTGGATAATTGTCTATTAGTCCCCAATTTTTGGAACGATTCTCTTCCTCAACATTTGTTATCAGTGGCTTATCTCTTCAGCACTACAGCAGGCCTTACACTGGCATCATTTGTACTAGGCTTAGCCGTGCTCAGGGAACTAACCCTGTCTCCATTTCTCTGACTGTCAGCGAGTTTGAGGAAGAGGAGGGGCCACTTTTAGTGTTTCAGTTTTCAGCTCCTCATTCAAGAATTTCCCTCTTTTTCTTTGATACTTGTTGAACACAAACCCCAGTTGAAAGGCCTGAGGTCTTCTTCCTTCAGCTCGCGGTGAACGTGTTTAGACTGCCAGTACAATAATCTTCAGTCTGCTCTTCCTGCCTGGCTGTTCGAAGACACCCAAACACTGTCAGAGCGGCGTATTAGTTTTCTCACTGTGATACTGTACTCTACTTCACCTTCCCCTAATCCTTCTCCCAGCTCCATCAGTGAATTCTGAATAATTCTTAGACAAAACTTGAGATGCAGTGAAAATAAACAATGGCACAGAAGAAGCTGCACATTGCTCTGAGATAGATTTTACATCTGTTCTGCTGGTGTGTTTTGTTTTTCTTATCCTGATATCTGAAAAAAAATTCACAGGAAGAGCTGCAGTGGTTTATTTTAAATGAAGTTACAATCAAAAATTACTTCCTCTCGAGTCTGGACTGTTCGAATGATCTTTCCATGACTTAATTCCACATTTTCACACACACAGCTTGGAGCCGCGCAATATGTTAAAGATGTATTGTTATATTATCAAACCAAATATAAGCGAGGACAATCGTATAGCTTATGTTTATATAGAACAGAAATGCACGTCTATAATGCAGAATTAAAACACTGTACGGCGATAGGGTGCTGGTTTGGTTGAATGGTCAGCAACCATGCACGTCCCATGTACATACTTCTGCCGGTCCGTGTTCGAATCCAGCCTGTGGCCAGTTTGCAGAATGTTTCCCCCTACTCTCTCTCCCCCTTTCACAAGTCTGTCCACTGTGTCTCTCCTATCAATAAATCACAAAATGCCCAAAAAGTAGCATGTTAAAACACTATACAGCAAGAACCACTGACTGTTTGTTGACAACAAAATTATCTTTCTATAACCTTAGGTCAAACTTGGAAGCCAGAATTTAATTTCATTAGTTAAATCGTTCCAATGTTTATGCCTTTTTGACGCCCTGGCAAAAAATAGAAGTCCTTAGCGCCCCATTCTGTGTCATTTATTGTTTGATGTTATCAAAACTTGGTGGCAAACTTCCGCACACAGTCTCAAGACATTTAGTCTATTTGCAACATTAAAAAAAGTGTGTGGAGCCTGCGAAGAACAAGAGACACTCAGCTTTATCCTAATTTTCCTAAAGTGGCCTACATCACTTTTAGTTAATATATGACATGGCTACACTATGGATCTAATAGTTGCTGTAAAGAAAGGGATAAATTGATGTGCTTCTTTTAAAGCACAAGCGGGACATGGTACTATTCACATGATTTTGGTGACATAAGCACTTGAATACAATGTTTTGATTCATAACTCTGGGATTTGTCAAAAAGACATGGAAGTAGATTTTAGCCCCATTCACACTGCTTTTTCAAGCTGTAATATTTACTGAAGGTGCCCAAATTGATAAACCACTGATCAATATTGGCCAGTATTGGTTGAAAAACTTGATTGGTTGATTGAGCTTCATGCCTGCCACCAGTACCGATCACCTGTGGATTAGCTGCATGCTCTTCTTCAGGATGTCCTCACTGCCCACTCATCTGCTGCTCTTACTTCTCTGTCTTACTCTTGACCAAAATGTGGTAGAATCCTCAAAACTTTTCCAGTCCTTGTAGTAAAAAAAACAACAACCCAGTTTTTGAAGTCCGTGATGAAAATTCTCGCTAAGACTAGCAGGATAAAGGCTAATCATTGCCAAACATTACTACACAATATATGATGTCAAGCTTAGTTGATGCGTTTAAGGTCCATTCGGGAACATTGTGATGCATTCAGGTTGGCCTGGTAAAATGTGCCTGATAACATGATGTGTTTAGATGTGATTTGGAGATTTGGATTGTGGCTAAACCTTGAAATAACATTGAGTGGGGGGTGGATTTTTTGGCAATATGAAATGATTACATATGTTACATTATGTAACTTAGTTAATATTTTAAAATCATTGCCTTTTATTTATTAGTCTATTTGTACTGTTTTGCGAGCTTTATAAATGGGATGTTTTTTTTCCCAGTAATTGTCGTATTGATAAATTTAAAAAAAATTAATAAACCATTACATAGTGTTATTCAATTGTCTTTACTGTAGGATACTTTGTTGCATTGCTCCATGAGATCTTCTGGTATGTTTTTGTTGAGCAAACAGTCAACTGGTTGGTAAAACAAAACACACACAATGATCTGTATCAGTATCGATTGATCCCACTAAAAACCTTATTGGGGCTTCACTATTATTTATGCCTTTGTGACGTTATGCCTCCACTGTAAACATCACAAAGATGGGATGTGGGATATGAGCTGGCTCCATCAATTGCTCTGTCTCCAGAGGAAGTACCAATAGCAAAATGTTGTAGAGAGGGGGCCACGGGGACTCAGCAGAAGGCAGGAGCAAACTGGGGACTAATATTCTGCCTTTATGTGTATGGGGAACATTTGCCGTATCATGCTCACCTAGGCCGTATCGCACCATGAAGTGACACGGATATTACATTCTCATATGATTATTTGAGTCTCTCGAGGTGAAATGATGCCTGATCTTTGTTGGGGTGCTTAGGCAAAAATGCACTTTAAAAAGGACTTTTATTAACTTAACAGAAAACTTAATAGAGAACTTCATGTTAAACCAGATCTGTACAAATTATTTTTCAAAGCAAGTTTTTTTGCAGTTTAAAAACACGTCCAGAGAAAATTCTAATGTTAAAAGCTTGTGCTTCACTCCAAGGCTTTCTTGGCCCCCTCCTCTCCTTCTTGTCCCTCCAGTTTTCCCACCGTCTGTCTCTTTTTTCCCTCCTCTCTCCCTCCTCCACCTCCCTACCTAACTGATCTAAGAGCCGCTATCACAAGCAATTATATCCCCCTGCAGTGATTTCATCACTCTCAGGGTCGACCTCCATAAACTCCCCTTACCCATTTTCTTTTTACCCCTGAAATAATGTTGTATGAATTTGTCTAACTTCATCCTCACTGTCTTTTCTGGCTCTCTGTAAGTCTCTCTCTTCTCACTCTCTGTTTCTCTGTTTCCCCCTCAGCCCGACCCCCCGTCTAGTCGGCGTGGTGCATTTCTCTCCTTTGAAGTACCGTATTCTGCTCTGTTCTTTTATGTTCACGCCCCAGCGCTACGTGCTGTCAGCACTCCTGGCAGCAGATAATGATCTCCCACTGCTTTTGTAATTGGCCAAATAAACACTTGACAACACTAGTTTAAAACCGACAAGTTATTTGGTTTTAATTAACATAGTAGGGCCTGTAATGGCTTCATTAAAAATGCGTTATTTCAGCTGCACGTTTGATAATGTGAGGAGCGGACATCTTGAGGTGTTTATTTTTCCTTTCCTTTCTTTTAGGGCTGAGCATTGCGGAGTGTCGCCGCCTCATTTATCAGTGTGTTTTATTCATTTGAATCAAGTGACTTACAATTGTGGTATTTATTTTAAAACTTTACATTACGAGCTAATTACTAGGTTTTAACCAATGAAATATGCTGACTGATTATGCCAGAAGCTTGGGGTTGATAATAGCGGATCAGTTTATTTCATGCAATTGTTCATCAGGAAATAAAGACAAAATATCAAAGAGTGCCGAGAAGCACCATCTGTCTTTTAGTTTGCTTCCAGTTTTTAAATTTTAACTCGTAGCTTCCAGACATTGTATTATCTACTAATACAGATTTTGAGTCTAATTCAGTTTTTTCTGTTAATTTGTGTATTTTTAATTAACAACAGGAACACCTTTTCTCCCCACTAATGCAATTTAGTTCGATAAAACTTCTCAAAATTAATTTCCTCTTTAAAACAGTCAGACAGTTCCCAGCTCCAGCCCATTGATTTGATTTAAATTGGCTGATGAAAATTCTGTTGACTCAAGGTTAAAAACAAACTGCAAAGCAGAGAGCTAGGTTTTGTCTGTCTTATGTATGTATGTATGTATGTATGCATGGCTGTGTAGGCACAGGAGGAAAGAATATGGCTTAGGCAGAGCAGAGGAAAAACAACAGCTTTGTTTGTTGACAGATGCCTCCATGCTTATGGTCTGTTAATTGGATAACAATGTAAACAATCACCGATGGCGCCCGTCTCCTGTGTCAGTGTGGCATCTTGTTTCCCTACTTTCTTTTTCAGAGTCAGATGCTGCTCTCCCTCGTCATCTCTCCCCGGTGCACTGTGAGCACAAACTCTCAACTCAAATTCACCGAGAGCACACACATTGTTATATGTGGTCTACACACACCTGCTCCACCCCAAAGCCTCATTTTCTCCTACCTGATGCTGTGGTGTCATAACAGCCTGTCAGGTTCATTAGCATGGCAGCCATTTGCGACGCAGTGCTCCTGAGGTGGGAAAAGGAGCGCAACAGCCCTGTTGGTGCCCCCCTCCCCACTGTTGGGATGGAATATGTTTGCAGCAAACATACCCGCTCATAAGGACACACACACAAACGCACGTCCTCCTCATGGCATCTTGCTTCCTGCTGTGCTACGAGGCGGCTGACTAGGTGAGGGCCTCGGAGTTGATGTGGCAGCCCCACCCTGCCTGCAGCGGGGCTCCTAGGGACCCCGCTGAGAAGTCAAGAGTCTAAATGACACGTTGAAATGAGGACAAGGAGATGAAAGACACGGAGTCAGAGAGCGCTGACGTGTGCAGAGTGTGACATTTCCAAACACCCATGGGAGATTGTCTGATGCTGATACGTCCTCCTCACCTTCTCCCAATTTACTCTCCTTTTTTTGTTCATTTCTCACCCCTCTCTCTGTCTTTGAGCAGCCTCCAGTTTTGCAGATTGTGTAGTCATCACAAGATTAAATGTGTAGATTGTTTTAATTATTTGAGTGTTTACTCATATCCATGCGTTAAGTCTCATATTACAGTTTTGCAGGCACTTACATAGACTCACAGTTTATTACCATGCAGCTGTGAGGATGTTCCCACTACGGACTAAAAAGATCACTCTCATTTACTTTTTTCCAGATTCTGAAAAACAATATGACCTTTTTAAATCAGTAGTCGTAGTTTAATTTAGTCTAAACATTAAAAAGTTTGTCAAGTTTTATAATTATTGAAAACTGTTCAAAGTGAACAGCCATGTATTAAGTAGTGACTGAAGAGGTTTCGGCAGAAACTAACAGCATTTCCTTCATTCTTATCAAATTAAGCTTCTGCCTTTGAGAGGTGCAAAGATAACGAAGAACATAAATCATCTTCAACTACCAGCTTCGAACTATCTCTAAAGGCAACTTTTTAAAGTTAAAATAAATCACAAAATGTATAGCGACACCACTTCACATTTTGACCTTGAAATGCATTTCTGACCCATGACCGTGTTTTGTTTTTGATTTGTTATTGAAAATCTGGAGAACCTGGAAACTGTTGATCAATTCAGACATGGAGAAAAAGAAGGGTAAACAAAATACGTCCATACATCGCTTACTTTCTTGGAAAATTAGTTTAACTTTATCCTACAGATCTCCTGCAGATCCCTCAAAGTATTAAAATGCCCTATTATGACTTGTTAGAGGTCTTAAATTTGGATGTAGTTCTTGCTAAGGCTGACATTATCATATCTGTTTTGAGCTTTTTTAAAGGCTCCACCAGAGAAAAGAGCATTTAAAGGTCCAGTGTTAATCAAATGACACCCTTTGTTGTGCCTCTCCTCGAATTCCTCCAATATTGGAAAAAACCCTTCTCCATTTGTTGATTGCAACATTCTTTAAAGTATGTGCTCAAATTGTCCATTTAAAAAAATAATGTCAGTAATTTCCAGATGTCACTTTCTTCCTGGGCAAGGTGTTTCTTTAGCCCACATGTCTGTGCAGACACAGTAAACAGTAGAGCAAGGGTTTGCAAGCTTCTCTTTCTGTTATCTCTAAAGATAACAGTGGTAAAAGTTTTAGGTGCTCCCACAGTGACCTCCACTTTCCCTGGAGGTAATTGAAGCATAAAATAAACATATATATTTATATTTTTAATGTATTTTTGGGGCATTTTTTGCCTTTATTGATAGGAGAGAGACAGTAGATAGGCTTGTGAAAGGGGGTGAGAGAGTAGGGGAAGACACTCTGCAAACTGATCTCAGGCTGGATTCAAACCCGGACTGGCAGAAGTATGTGCATGGGACGTGCATGGTTTCTAAGCACTCTGCCAAACCAGCACCCAAAAAATAAACATAAATGTACGTTTTTTTTCGTAATACATTTTTAGAATTTGATCATAAATCTCAACCATCACTGTAGTTTTATGTAGGGGTGTCCTGATACAACTATTTCACCTCCGATACGATACCGATATTGCAGCCTTGAATATTGGCCGATACCGATATCAATCCAATACGATATCAGCAGGAATCATACAGACTTTTATTACCTATTTTGTAGTATGGACTGTAAGAAAAGGCTTGATCAGGTCAGATTACTGAAACAGAGAACAGTAGTCAGCAATAGTAGGTATGACAAAAACTGACCCATTTGTTATTAACCAATAGGTTAAATAAATTTTAACCTTAAACATAAGAATATACTACAATTAAAACGACATGAATAAAAAATATTAGAAGACCCTGAAAAGTGACCTCAATAAATCAAACAAAAACATATTTCACCAACTGCAAAATAACCACTGTGTTGAACTTAAGCATAAGTATATTCTACAACTGAATAAAATAAAAAAATAAATATATTAGAATGGACTGCTTGTATCGGAGTGCTGATATCGGAGATTTAGGATGCAGGCCGATATAATCCGATATTTTTTTTGACCGATATCCGATATCAATATCGGATCGGGACATCCCTAGTTTTATGTGAAATTGTGCTCATGCAACATGTACACTTTTAGATTAATGTGTGAAGTTTACCATGTGAAAACTTTTAAATAGTTTTATTTTTACGGATGGCAAACTTACAACCACCCTTTGGTGTCTTGTGACCCTCTAGAGCAGGGGTGTCAAACTGATCAAGTAAAAGGCCAATGTGGCTGCAGGTTTTCATTCCAACCAAACAAGAACACACCTGATCCAGCAACATAACTGTGTAAAGACGGTCCAGTTGATTGAATAATTTGCCTCAGGTGTGTCCTTGCTCGGTTGGAATGAAAGCCTGCAGCCACAGTTTGACACCCCTGCTCTAGAGGGATCTGAGTCCCACTTTGGAAACTGCTGCATTAGAGCACAATTTTTGAAAGCCAAAGTAGCATCCACTGACAAATCCCAAGAGGATTTACACCCAAACAGCCTTTCAGAGCAGGGCTTAAACTGAAGGGTTTATATGAATGCAATTATCCATTATCTGTTTTTTTTTCCTATCCCCTTCCAAAAGAAACCATGTTGTTTATTTTCTTTGGACGAGTGGTAAAAATTTGTGACCTCTAAAGTCCTTTGCACAGTTTAATGCATGAAGTCCATTTTATCTGTGCTGCTTCCCTCTATTGGGAGGGAAATCTTCTGTGTCATCTAATATACATTTTTAGCACAGTGGCTTGTTGCATTTAGTAAAATATTAATGTCACTTCAACAAATAAGCATTTAAGCATGTGATAGGAAAACAATTTGCTGTGCCTTACCTACATTGAACCATGTTTGTTCTACAATGCAGAAAAGTTGTGTGCTAATATATAACTGGGGCAAACAATTAATTGTTGTACTGCACATGCATGGAAGATGGTGCTATATTCATGTTTTGTCCTACTAAAACAATGATGAAGTGACTTGTGGTTGCTTCTAAAAAGCCTAAATGTGAGTGGAGTTGTGGCTCAGTTCATGGTCAGTCTTGATTTCATTCTCTCCAGCCCTC
Organism: Scarus forsteni; assembly: GCA_036419115.1. NCBI lineage: Eukaryota > Metazoa > Chordata > Actinopteri > Labriformes > Labridae > Scarus > Scarus forsteni. The sequence continues at coordinate 21,461,264 of JAZDUH010000136.1, read as the reverse complement.
CGTCTCACTCTGCTTGTTGTGAGGTCGACCTTTACCACTCTCACCTGACCTCTGACTTTTTACAGCAGGTACAGGGAGCGGGTTAATTATCCTCCTGTGAGGTTGGAATAGGAGCCCTAATCAGAGGGGCTGACGCAGCAGTCATCAGATAAGCCCAGGACACATCTCAGTGTCACACCAGCTCGCCCATTCAGCCCAGGTGTTAGATTGGCCCGATGTAACACAACCCCTCTGGTGATTAGCTCACATAAGCTAAGAGGCTCACAGCGCTGGTGGGTGTCAAAGAGAGTCAGATTGTCCTGTTAGAAAAAACACAGGTCATGTAAGCTAACTCAATCTCCTCCGTTGTGGGTGGTACTGCTTTATTCTGCTGCTTTTGCTTTCAGGCAATTGATGCTGTGCAGTTTGAAACAGGGATAAATGTTTCTCCCCTTTCAACACTGGTTATGTTCCTGTTTCAGGCTAAATACATTTAATAATAAAGTGTCAAAAGCACAAAAACTCTCTCAGTCCTTTTCTCTCTCACACTCTGTCTCTCCTGTCCCTTAACCTTCATCAGTTTGTCCTGGATTGGAGCTTTTTTAAGAAAACAAACCTGAAGGTCCTCTCGGGGAAACAACACTCTCACTGCTCGGATTACTGCTTCGACTTTTTTTAAAACAAGATGTTAGAATAATACACACAGTACAAACTCTGTCACACACTCTCCTATTTAATGAAGTCAGCAGTAAAGCCTCACAGTTTCCCAGCCTTGGTCTCAGGGCACATGTGGTCACACAAGGGTTTTAGTTTGACAGTGACTTGTCCTGTCTTATTCTGGGAAATTCCAAGTTACAGTTACTTATGTGGCATCTGCCTCTGTTAATCGTCATGTTTTGTTATCTACCTGTATGAAACTAGGACAAGTTTTTGCATCAAATTTAATGATTTTTTGGTTAAAGTTCTCTCATATCAAAGGTTAAGAGCTGAGCACTTTGTATAGAAGCCAGAACAAAGCTGGCATATAAGGCACTTAGCTCTCATAAGGTCAGTGAAAGGATGGGCACATAGATGCAGAAATTACAGAAGGGAATGAGGCTCAATCAAACATAGGGAGAGGAACAAAAGGTTTGCTCTATTATACACTTAAAGAAAATAAAGCCGTAATGGCAAGATAAAAGTCAAATTGTTTAAAGTAAAGCTGAATCTCGTCTTGATCATCACTTCAGTCAAAATCACTCAGGTTTGGTTCAGTATTAGTTTTCTCTGTGGTTTTTGTGTCTTACTGAGTCCACAGAGCAAAACAACAGGTCAGCTGAATCAAGGCGCACTTGCCTAAGAACATATCGCTATTCACTGAATCGTAAAATAGTGCCAAACTGAGATTTCCAGGAGGAAAAATAAAGCACTCTGGTTTTATTCACCCAATCATACATTCAATTCAACCTAATTTTTCACAAAAAACTCACAGAATTGTGCTAAATATCTGTACCTGCCAGTAGGTCTGAGACAAACGGCTATTTTGATAGTCGACTAGTCAACGACTATTTTTTGTGATTAGTCAATGAATCACGTCATGTGTGAATTGCAGCTAACCTCACCAGCATGCAGCTGCTCTCATTAGCTTCCAACTTGAAGTTTTTAAGGTATTTACTAACTAAATGTAAAGACAATTAAGATGGTAATTAATTCAACTTTTAAAGAACTTTGCAGCTGTTATGATGTAACAGCAAACATAACATATGTGTTCTAGTTAAATTGTCATTGTTGATGTCAACGTTCACTGCTGACCCTAATGTTACTAGCTAACTAGTCAATTTAACTTATTGAGACGACTGTTCCTCTTCATCAGAAACTGAATCAGCCACGACTTGCTTCCTTTTAGATGCTTATGCATCAACGTCATACTGCCATGGAAGGCAAGTTCTGCCTTACAGATTTTGCATTGCACATTCTTCTCTTTTGTTTTGGTAAATTGCTCCCAAACTTTCGTGCTCCATTGACGGCAAGCCACAGTACTCTTCAGGTGACATCACGGCTGAGCCAGATTACCACCAATGTGCATGTACATCAAGGACAGAAAGGCAGACAAGACTGCAGAAGGTGCAGCGGCAGTTTTGTAAAAGAAAAGAACGCTTAAAAAAAACGAACAACGCTGACAATTAAATTAGTAGTTGACGATTTTGATTGTTGGCGTCGTTATGACCGGACAACTAATCATGTCAGCCCTACCTGCCAACAGCATTGTACCTTACTGTTAGCCTTTCCTCATATTTTCAGGTACAGCGGTGCTGGGAGCCCCTCAGCTGCTTCACTGTGTGTTGTTTTGGTCTCATACAACTCAACTTCAAAATCCTGAGATTTCCCATGAAGGCATGGAAGAGTCTCAAAAATTTATTTTTGCTTGTTTCCTCTGTTAATAACTTTTTAATTGTTTTAGGCTATTTAATGGCTACTCTAGAAAACTGAACTGACTTTCCCTCTTTTAGGAGAACTTCGTACTTTAATGTCATGTCTCTGAATCTGTATTTAGCATCCTGCCTCATATTTTGTAAAATAACAATCTTACTATTATAAATAAGCATGGTAGGACATAATTGGAAAAAAATAAAAATAAAAACTTGTATATTCCTCACACATGAAGGTAAAAGTTCTGAAATGGAAATAATTATTAGATTTTTTCAAATTTGGGTCTCATAAAGGCCTTAAAGGGATAACAATTACTACCTCCACCAAGGAGGTTATGTTTTCGGGAGAGTTTGTCCGTCCGTGAACAAAATAACTCAAAAAGTATTAGATGGATTGGGATGAAATTTTTAGGAAATGTTCAGCATGGGAAAAGGAAGAACTGATTCGATTTTGGTGTTGATCGGGATCAGCGTCTGGCCGCCATGGCAAAAAATGTGATTTCTGTGAATAACTACTGAACTAAAATAGATATCACTATGAATCCAGTTGCTAATGGTATGTTTTCATGGTCAAGGAATCTAAATATTTCGATGAAATAAAGGTAGAAGTAATATTTATGGTCAACATGACAATATGGCGGAGGTCTGCGCTCTATGAGTGCTTTCTAGTTCACCTTTTTATTCTTAATTTCCCTGAGGGAGTTTTTCCCAAAGAGATTAATAAAGTCCTATCTTATTTAATCTAATCTATTAAAAGTATGAAGGGTCTAAATGACACAGTGTTCAGCAAGAGGATCATTTATTTAGGGCTCAAATCAAAAAGTATAACGCTAATGAGCACAAAATAATCTGTGTAAAAATTTGGACTGAATGGGACTCCTCACGGTATTTTCCAAGAATTTCAATTTTTGTACACATCGTCCTTTTATTTATTTATTTATTTTTTGATCAAATTCTTTTTATTGTTTTTTTTCCTTATTATAGTACCATACAAACAAAAACCAAAACAAACAGCAAAATCTAACACACATTACACCTATTGTCAGATACCATAAAACATGGAGTCAGTACACAGAAAATTGAATTCTTTACATTATATTTTCAGCATCCATATCCTCCACAAAGCTCAGAAAGGCTGCCAGATGTTATAAATGTCTCCTGACAGTGAACCTGATCTTTTCCAGTTTGAGATGACACATTAATTCCTGATCCAGTGGTTGAATAATGACGGAGCAGAGTCCCTCCATTTGAGCAAAATCATTCTCCTAGCTTTGAGTTCTTCACATTAAGCACTGATTATATGCAACAGGTTTGGCTGTTAAAACTGCTGAATGATTTTTCCACCGTAAACACAACTTGCACATGTATAGGAAAAGATCTGCAAAGACAAACGATGTGCTGATTTGTTCATAGGGGGCGCTGTAATTAACACTAATGTATGGTTTAGCACAGTAGCTTTAATAAAATGCTCGTTTTGCAAAGGTCTTGAGTGCAACTGTAGCATAAAAGTCATTGTCTAATGTGCTCCCTCTGCTGTCCCCCACCTCGTCTCTTCTCAGATCACCCAGTTGGATCCGGGGTCGACTCTGCTGGAGGCCAAGCTGTTCCCTCAGGAGACGCTGTTCCTGGAAGCTAAAGAGTAGGGAGTAGTCCTCTGACAGCTGAGAGGTCAAACTGACTGACTGATGAACTGGCTGGACACACACTAGTCACCGAGCATGGGCCTCACCAGTCAGGGCCTACAGATGAACACACACACACACACACACACACACACACACACACATCAGATCATCCTCTCAGACAGACATAAACACACTGGCATGCACATCCAGTGACACTCAAGTGCAAGTAAGCTTCTCTGCCCTCGGCCTGGTCGTGGCTCTCGAACGCCCCGTGTACTCGTGTTGCACAGAGGAGCTAAGACAGTATCACAAGCACACAGCCAAACATCCACCTCCCCAAAAAAAGGAAAAAAAAACGCCTGTCTCTCTCTTTCTCCTCTAAAACTTCACGTACACAACTGCTGTGTCATGGTTTTCTTCTCACCAACACTACACAGTGCGACGGCCGCGATGAGAGACTGAATCGACAAATCTTTGTCACAGGAAAAATAAAAGGAACTTGTTCCCCCGATTCAACATTCAAAACACGAGGCTGCTTTTTTAGAACATGGTTTTTGTGTTTGAAATCCAAGAAAAACTCTTTAAAAAAAAAAAAAAGAAATAAAATAAAGAGGTCTGGGCTGTCTCATCTCCACCTGTATTTACCCACTTCTCCGTTCCTACCCCTCCCCTTCCCTCCCTCTCCTCCCACCCCTCTCTCCCCTCGTTTGCCGTCTGCTGCGGGACGAGTCGCGACGGGACACCTGCAGCGTCTGAAGTGCCCTCTCAGCCTCCGCTCCCCCTGGTTTTAACACCCACTGCTCCACACGCCAACGGATTGCTCAGTTTTCAGTTCTCTTTTTCTTTTTTTTTCCCTCTTGACCCTTTTTAAGTTTGATGCTGTACTAGTTTTAGTTTGATATACATTATATAAAATATATGAATATGAACATCAGTTTGTCTCGGCCGCAAATCTGTTGAAACAAATCACAACACACTCGCAGTAACCTTCTGTTTGTTTTTTTTCACAGCTTCGCACTCGGTGATTCAAGAATTGGCTTGAAAAACATTGTTGTGTGTGGTTTAGAATGGATGAAAGATGGCCTATTTTCTTGTAGCTGTCCTCCATTTCACAGCCAGCAGCCGTACAAAAAAACACAAACACAGTGAAACCCAATTTGAGATACATGAGAAAGCGTGATAAACAGACTTTTTAACCCTTCACTGCCTGAAAATACAATATATCGCCGAAAATTCTTTTTTTTTTAGCTGAAATGTCTTTTTCACTGTCTTCTGAAATCCCTGAAAATCAAAAAGTCCATAAAATTTAACACATTGATTGTATTCAGATGTTTTTTTGGTAATGTGTGATCAGAATTTTTTTTTTCATTTTTCATTCTGTATCTGTTCCATGATTGAAAAAGGGCAGAAAGAAGAAAGATAGATGAGAGATGGTATCATTAAAGTAAGTATCAAATATGAAACAACAGGTGTTAAAGGGTTAAAATACACAGCAGACTTTCAAGGAAGGTACCCTCTTTCTTTATGTCAGTCTTTCATTAGTAAAGAGATACAAATGAAGATTTCCTTCAGTTTATATCATGCCAAAGGTGCGGTGTTTGGAACAAAAACAGTTCTTCCCACATCAGGGGTGTCTGAGCTTTTTTCACTGATTGACAATATGAGATAATATGAGGATGACTGGGTCACCGTGATGCACCAAATCTTTAGTGCATAGTAGTTCATAAAACCAGACTACTCTAAAAACGGCCAAAAACACAGCTGTCCATTGCTAGTACAAGGTAAATACCCAATCAGATTTTAGGCTGTCCTGTCATGGCCTGGCTAACACTGGTTCTGCCCCTGCTCCCCTGGGTGATAGAAGTGCTGTGTACAGTGATAGGGGAGATTGTGAAGTCTTATCTCCACATTTAGACACAAAACAAAAGCAAACTGAATGAAGAGGCTACAACTTAAGGGTGTTTTGGAGTAGATGCTTCTATGCCGCTGTGTTGAATTTTTCTCTATTTGACAGGCCTTCAAAATTTTAGAAAGTTATTTTAATGGTGAATTTTATAACTTCTATGTTTCTGTCTCTAGGCTACAAGTTGAGGGACAATATAACACATTATCTAATTCACAACCAGAGTTCTAACGAGTCACCTGCTTTAGCAAATGTGCTCTTGAAGCATTTCAGTTCAGTTCAGCAGAAGCTTCACACGCTTATCCTGCCATGTCTCCCTTTACGTTTAGAATTTTCTGGGGGCTATTGAAAAAAAAAAGAGACCACTGGCCTCACTTGGCTCCTGGCTACAGTTCTGACATCCCCGACAAAAATGCCAAAACTCAAGATTTAGAGATGAGCAGCTTCAAATAACACAAATGTCCATGTCCTGGCGTAGGGGTGGGCGATATGGCAAAAATATCATATTACGATTTTTTAAAATAAAATCTCGGTCACGATTTTATCATGATTCTTTTTTACTTTCATTTTTCTAGACTAATTTGCATGTTTGACCATTTTTTCCCTATGTTTAACACATAAAACGTGTAAAATCCTAAAAGAAAAAAAGGACAATTAAAGCCAAAGAAACTTTCTGAACAGGTTTTAATTTAAATAGTGCAGTTTTTATAAAAATTTGCAATAAATGTAAACATAAAAGGTAATGAACAACAATATTAACATAATCTCTTAAAGTGTAACAATTTAAAACAAATGTTATCTAACTGCAATGTCTATAATCTGAGTGAATAATACAGCTGCTTTAGAACAGATTTTTGTTCAGACATCTTCAAGCTTTTATCTCCTTTTCTCTTTCCACCAGGGCTTCACGCTACATAACCAAACAGGAGATCCCACCGTGCGCTGCGTATAATGTGCTACGATTGGCTAGTTGGGTGCGCGTCAAAGTCTCTGTGCCCACACAGATGATCTGACGATCTTTCTGCTTTATGACTATATTAAATCGTTATAATCCTTAACGATTTAATATTGTCATATCGCACACCCCTACCCCGGCGTTTCACCTGTATTATGGCATTAATATGAAGAATCCCAAATTTTGTTGTTAGTTCACCAATGAAAAGAAAAAAGAAATTCTTTGTGTTAAAGCATAAAAATCTTAGTTTGAAATTTCAGTATAATCCAGTCAGATGTCAAAGGTCGAGCTTTAGCCCTTTCACAAATGCAGCTGTGATTCTTTTTGGAAGGTCTTTAATTAGCCTAACATGACAATGACCTCGCTTGCTTGTTTTCACCTCTCTTTCACAGCATGAAGTGTTCCTGTTGTTCATTTATCAGGTAATGGAGAAGGGGATGGGAGGGAAATATGGTGGGGGGGTTGAGTCTTGTACACCAAGACTTCTTTCAGAAGACGGGGTAACTCCATAGACTAAGAATTTTAGAACGAATATGAAAAATATACATATATTTTTGGTAAGAGCACTAATTACTTCCTGTGGTGAATGAGCAAATATCTAGACTTAAATCAGTAAATATTTTAAATAGCATCACAACTCACTGAATCAGAATTTACAGTGTAGCTACCAATAAAATGTTACAACAAAAGTCATTATTTGACTCAACACTTAAAATGAAAATAAACAGAAGATTGAAAAACAGATTAAATGTTATGTTCATAAAAATCATCCTAAATATTTTCTTTAACCTTTTGAAGTCAAGAAAAACATGAAGCTCTAAAAGCTTTAGCAGCTCATCACTCTTAAAAACACATCATGAAAATGAAAGAAGTTCACTCAAAAATCTTTTCGCAAGGCACAGATTTTGTTTTTTTCTTAATGTGTTTAATAGATTACATTTTCAAAGAAATTCTGTGTGAGCCAACCACAACATCAGGCCATTTACTCTGTCTTTACGCTTTAACTTATGTGTCCTGGTGACTGAATTTATTATTTTCAACCCACCTTCCTCATTACACTCTGTTTAATGAGGACTCATGATTAAATGAGGGCTCATTATTTAAAGTTTTTGCAAACATGCCATGTTTGTTTATGCATATGTTTCAATATATCTGCAGTACAGAACATCTTCTCAAAATGTAGCATTCAAACCTAAAAGTTTTTATCCAGATCATTTTAATTTTTAAAGCTCATTTTAAAACAACAGAAGTTGCTGAAAAACTAAAAATACATCCAACATAATTAAAAACACTTAATGCAAAAACTCATCAAAGTTTAATTTAATGTGAAGCCATAGAGTGATGGTGACAGAAACAGACCACAAATGTGTTTGATGAATGTCTGAGTGATGGCACAGCCGTAACTCTGACACAAAACCAGTTTCTCCAAGTTTGTCTTCATGACTTTATACCAATCTCAAAGTTTTGTTCCTCATCTTCATGGCTCTGTTACAAACAATAGTTTTAATATTCTCAATCACACACCACCTGGTAATAGCAGCCACACCACAGCTAATTTCCTGCCTTCAGCGAGGAGAGATCACGCCGGCTTAGCCCTCCATCTGTAGCAGGGCTCCTCTGTCAGCTCCAGGCAAAGTTTGAGAACCCCAGCAGACCCCGCGTCACAAACAAACTGCTGCAGGGAAGGATATTACACTGAGAGAAGATGGGAGTGGAGTTGGACAGGGGTGTAGAGGGAGGCATCCAAGTGCCCTTTCTTTGAGTATATTTGTGATGGACACCAAAGAGAAATTTGGGGCAGACAGAGGGAGGGCTAGCAAGAATACCTTGTCTCCATGCTGTTATTTATGTTTAGGAGAGAGGCAAATACTTCAGACTCTTTTTTTAGGCAAAATTAGAAATCAGAGTTACATATATTCCTTTCATTCTGATGAGGTGGTAATTGAAAGGGCCAAACAAAAGATTTTAGTGGCATTGAGAACAACTGAGAAGGAGTTGTTCACATTTTAATGCAAATACAGCGCTTCCATAAAGTCTCTTTACAGTTTAAAGAAAATATTACACAAGCAGTAGATGAGATATCTAACCAGATTTGTTTTATTCTATGTTTATTAAAGTTTTTATTCACATTGAAATTTTGTGTTTCAGATATTCTGTTAATGGAAGGAAAGCTGTTAAATGAACCCCTATAATATGGCTAATCCTCAAGAGAAGGCACAATGCGTATCCTGGTATATTAAGACAAAATCGGACGTGCAGACTCAACAAAACTACAGAACTGAGTATGGAAGTGATCCACCATCACATCCTTCAATTCATGCATGGCACAAGAAATTTATGGAGACAGGGACAGTGCTGGATAAAGAGAGGAGTGGTCGACCAAGAACATCTGAGGAAAACATCAATTGTGTAAGACGAGCCTTTCCTTCCATTAACAGAATATCTGAAACACAAAATTTTAATGTGAAAAAAAACTTTAATAAACACCGATTAAAATAAAACAAATCTGGTTAAGGTATCAACTGCCTTGTTATGTATTTTTTTAATTGTAAAAAGACTTTGACACCTTTGTAGTACATTTGTAAGAGAAGTATTGTTTTTAGAGAAAGAAAAACATTTATGTTGCATTGCATAGACAATTTATTTTTGTATGCCCACCTAGAAGTCAGCAATGTGCTAGTTTGTGTAAAAAGATCCCTTTTGTTTTTCAATGGGTTTTTGGATTATTGATGAAAAAAGCTCTATAGGGAGAGAAAAGTTGATTAAACTTGCACAGTTTGTTCATCAAAATAGTCATATAATTTAATGCTATTCCTAATTTTTCATAGGTAAACACAACTGATGAAAGTAAATATTGAATATTAGGGGAGGTAGACTTAACGCAGTCAAAGAAGTAAACCTAAGATTAAATTTTCAGTGCGATAATGAAATTATACGTCCGCAACAAACTACCTGTGGTAGTCCTTGTCAGCTGTAGCAACTATCTTTACAAGATGTTGAAAAGTTGCAGAACTCACGAGCAGAAAACTTCCAGGTTTATTCAAATTTTACAAAATAAGTTTCAAAATTTCTGAAACTTTGTTCATTGTACAATTTATATCAGACATTTAACTGAAAACGTATTCATATACCCTGCATACTTTGAAAATTTGAGCCAGAAGTTGAAATAACATTTTATTTCAATGTTATGTGGCTTATTAAGTAAAAAAAAAAATCTCTTGGTATCATCCTGAAAAATTGATCACTTTCTTTGTTTATCATTTTAACTATATAAATTTAAGCATTAGTGCAGCTGATTAAAATGACAAGAGCCAATTTCAATAACCAGAAGCTGATGAGTTAAAATTTAAATATACTAGTACAGGAGTTCCCAACCATGCTTAGCCAGTGCTCAAAGTAACAGTGCCAGAAAATGGTCCACTATCAGGGCTGAGTATCATTTGTTTTTTCTGACAAAGGTGCCATAGTAGTACTTGAAAATAGGTGCTAATGCTGAAATGGTCCCCCATCAATACTTTTAAAAGTAAAAATATAAATATTGTTTCCTCTGCTCCAGTTGTGTCAGGTTTTTTCGCTGGAGGGCAACATCAATCAGCTCATTAAACACAGAAGGCTCATAGATTATAGCTCTCACAGGCAAACTTCCAGTTTTAATGATTTTTAATGCACTACTCTATTTTTCCCTAGATCTCCCTCAGTGACAATATTTATATTAAATTAACTTATTTTTTATGTCTATATTTTAAATGGTAAGTCTCATAACCCATCTGATTTGGAAACCACAGCACTGACTGATGCTTATAATCTTCATTACAAAAACAACAAATGCAATTGTAAATATGTATTTTACTGAGCAGTTACATTACTGCAAATATTTCCAACAGTTTTCAAAGCAGAGGAATACTTTGATTTTAGACTTATACTTTATTGCAGGGGTGGGCAACTTTGTTTACCAAGAGGGCCACATAAAAACTTTCAGTGCCTGAGGGCCGCACTTTTACATTTTTACAGCCACAGTCAATGAGGAAAATATGAAAAAAACAAAAAATAGCAAATATGTTTCAAAACAAGATTTTGCCAGCATTAGTATACTTGAACTCAAACACAATAAAAAAATCATGATTACGACACAAAGCTAAAGTCAGTTTAACCTTTTAACCTTATTTTGATGCAATAAATGTTTTGTTTTTTTTTTCACCAATTTACAGGAAAAAATTTATGACCTTTACTTTTGTGTCCGGATATAGTTTTTACTAATATACATAGAAATATTTTATCACCTTGTGCATTATGAAGTACTGGTTACTCATGATGAATCTTATTTAGTAGCTGTTGTTGTTTTCCTTCATGTTTCCAATTTGTTTTTTGTTTTTTGTTTTTTTTGGAAATGATTGGTGAGCCACATTGAGTGAAGCGAAGGGCCGCATGAGGCCCCCAGATGGCCAGTTGCCCACCCCTGCTTTATTGTCATTTGATATTGTTCACCATGCAGTGTACAAGCACAACAAATTTTCATTTCAGTGACTCCAAAAACTGTACGATTAATTACAATAAAACAGAAAAGATCAAAAGTATAAAGAGCACAATAAGGCAAACACAGAGATGCAGGTTTCTGTGTTGCACCAAATATTGCCCCGGACAGGTGTAATAGGATGTGTTGTTGTGGCGACTCTGATGGAGGATCACAACAACATACAGCATCATGGCCACGTGCACACTCCATCTGAGAAAGACTGCTGCACAAGAAGGCAAAACCTGCCACTCAGTTCTGCTCTTCTGTTTCGGGTTCTTTTTATTGTGCAGCTTATTTTTGATGGACCATGATTTTTGTCTGGCTGCTGTCCGCTGCTTATCGTTCCCTTGGGACAAGTTACTTCACCCCCTGACCCCTGTGACAGGGCAGCAAAACTGACCAGTTCCAAGTCAAGAAGAGACCTGCTGTCACCTCCACCTGCCTCCACTGCTCTCTTCTTGTGTTGAGGACTGTTTAACAAAACCACAGCCTACTCATGTTTACTGAATACATAACTAATGTCTAAATTCTCCTGATGAATTTCCCATATTAAGAAAGAAGAATTGTTTGCAGTGATCTTCCTGGTTTGTACTCTGAGAGATTCCACAAATGCATTTGGAGCAAGTCGCAGCATGAACCAGCAAGTCCACTTCTGAGTGCTTTTCTCCCTCATCATCTGAAATTCATCAACACAACTTCAGTTTTGGTTTGCTGTTGGGTAAGGCTGAGAAAATTCACTGTTTCCAAATAAATGAACAATATGAGTCTCTGATTTTTTTTCTGTAACTGAAGGTGAAATTTTGCTGTCAGGGCCAATATGTGTCAAAATACCATTTTAATTCAATTTTTTTGCAGCTGAGGTTCTGGTCTTCTGATTATTCTGTACTGGAAAAAAAATTAAGATTTGTTTGATGCAGAAATGTTAAAAAATAATAGTCATATTTTTCATGTATAAATGTTTAATAATTTCATAGATTTTGAATAAAAGGGAATTCTGATCTTAAATCTTTAAATCTATTAGTTACTACATATAACATCGAAATCGCAGTATCAGTAAAGCTGCATCTATTCAATTTTTTTTCCCAAATGTTTAAGTTTATAGACTGTTTTATTAAGAATAGTCAAGCACCACAATAAATAGACAGTGGAAGCAAGTGGAGATGATTTGGGGCATTCTTAACTCTTGTGACTGATTTAAGTGTTTTTAGTGTTCTTTTTTTAAGACAAAAAGGTATGGTTACCTTGACATGTTTCGACGTTACTCTGCCGTCTTCTTCAGAAACTGTCATCCTGACAGCTGTGACGTGTCTTTTTATTAGCTGTTTCCGGGAGTAACAGTCGAAACATGTCAAGGTAATCATACCTTTTCGTCTTAAAAAAAGAACACTAAAAACACTTATGTTCTAAGAAGACAAGATGAGCTTAATCAGTAAGTGTGACTGATTTAGTTGAGCACTTTGCTGATGTGCGTTTAAAACATTTTAAAGAGCATTAGCCGACAACAGTGAGGTACAACACTGTCCTTTTCCTCAATATCTGCTTCATGGGTCAATGTCTGGCTTCACCACTTACACATTTAATTAGCAGCAAAAATCTCCTTGCATGCCATCAAAACTGAACTTCCTTATAACCATCTCATCAAGAATAGTAATTTAAGACATATTTAGTCCCAGGGTAGTCTTAAATCTTCTTCATGAACCAGTTTGGATTATTCTAGATTAAGTGAAGCTGTTTAAGCTATTTCGAGTTAGCATAGTTTCAAATGGGAGTTGAGTGAGCTTCAAGCTAATCCTTTTGGGTGAAATAGACAATTAAGTCATGATTCTTTGTGTAAGGGCTGCCATCAAAATGTACCATTCTTATTTTTGGAGGAAAGGATTCGCAAAACGTTGTATAAGGTCATTCTTTGGCTTAAAAAAAGGGAATGTGATTGCTTTAGTGATACACATGGTGAGTAAATGACACAAGCATCCAGGAGTGTGAGTGTTTGTTTGTCGGTTTGTCTGAGGATGTCTCCTTTCTCACGCGAGAATGAGTCAAGCTAATGTGCTCAGCCAGCCAAGCTTCCCCACGTCCGACCTGACTGAGATGTTGCTGAAGGCACTGGGTGAGGAAAAACAATTATCTTCAGGATATTCTCACAGCTGTGTGTTCCTCTTTCAGGGCTATTGGTGATACAAGGTGTGTTTATTAAAAAGAGACGAATGCTGTAATACAACTTTAATGAACATAAACATTTGTTAATGTCTTTCTCCCTCAGCCTCCATTCTGCAACAACTCTGCTGCATTTGGGTCTAATCTGACCAAACAGTGAATATTTATCTCAGAACCTCTGATGTTCTGTTCTTAACTTTTGACACAGACTCAAAATGTGTCCCTTTGAGCACAGAGTTAAAGGAAAAAGGAAAAGTCACAGTGCAAGATGAAAAGGGAGGTCAGTCGAGCACTGTGATTTGTTTTTGAGTCAGAAACAGCCTTACTTAGAGCATAATGTGAGCTGGTGTGTTGTCTTTAAGAGGAATGAAACTATTTTTAAAACAATTGTGGTCTTTTTCAGCAGACTTTTACCATAGTTTTTCTAGAACTGGTTTGTAATGGTGTTGATTCTACCCTTGACCTTTCTGGGACCCACTCCTTCAAAATTATACCTGTAATGTCAAAGAAAACAATCAACATGGCCTTGAATTTGTACTTGCTGTCCTGCTTTCTTCATCCTTGTTGATGATGGTGTTGTCCAATGCACCAACTGCAGTTTTGTCTCAGGGTGGTACCTATTGAAAGATCCAAGTTTTATCAAAAGGACTAACTCCCAAAAAGGTGTCCTGTAGTTTTTTTCAAAATCGTAACCTCAAATTTGCTTGCATTTCTCCCTTCGATCAGGAGTCAGGCGTTTTGAACTCTGGCACGCACTTTTGGCGTGTTTTAGTGTCATTTAACTTTGCCAAACTGTCTCTTAAATTATGGAGACCATATCTGCTGCCGTTCTTATACTTGGTTATTGTTCATTTCCAACAATTTGTTCAATCTGTTCAATGTTTTCAGAAGTTTTTGTTGTGCAATGGATGTTCACCATCTTGGAAATCATCCTCTCTGCCTTCACTAATCTTTTGTGCTATTCAAACACTCATACACATGACATGAAGTGTTCCCAAACACCTCAATTAATGTAAGAAAAGATGCCATTTTGTTCATTTTCATCAAAGTTAATACTTTTCTTCAGGTTTAAGCTCATCATTTTTAAAGCCTTCACAAAAACATGCACACTTAGTGTAGCTAGTAGTAAGCTTAAGACGTAATTTATTGTGAACATACAGCAGTTGTTCTTGAATACTCAACCTTTAATATAACAGTCAGTGAGGTTGTGAACCATGTGATGTAATCCTCATAAGCACAGTCTCATCATTTAAGAGCTATTTCTCATATTCAGCTTATAATGCTTAAAGCAGAGAAGATATCTGAACACAATTTGATATGGATAGAAAGCCACAAAATGTCCAACGAGTTGACATGGGTGTAAAAGCAACTCCTACATCAATGTTTGTTTGGCCAAGAGGTGCTCAAAATACTAAAAAGTGAATCAAACAGCAGTAATAATATTAATAATCATTTGCATTTAATAACTTTTTTATTACAGATTTGGAGACATCCTTCAGGATTAGGCTAGGAAACCAACAACACGTGGAGAAAAAAGCTGAATGAAGCAGACATGGAAATGGGGACTATTGAGGTAAAAAGTTAAGAGATCTCTAAACACAAAACTGATTCATGAATGCCTTACTATAACACGGTACACAGCCAAGGTTTGTGCTGGTGGTATCTAACTGTAGATGCATGGATGTGTTGTCTGTGCTCTGGCTCAACCAAATACTTTGATAAACAAAGTAGAAAGTCTAAAGTTTATGTAGTTGAAGAAAGGACACTCCTCTTGCTAAAGCCTATTATTATACAAACAAACTTTCCCCAAGAACTATAAACCCAGTGTGAAAGCAGCTCAGATGTTTAGCACATGGTTAAAGGGATTGTTTGGTATCTATTCATGACAATAGTATTAACAGTAACCACAGTGAAGGCGATCAGCACTTCCTCTGTAAGGAGAAAACCAGTATGAAAGCATGGCTGCAGTCATGCCAAGAATTTGAAATGAAAACAAAGGGGAAAAAACAGCCTTGGGGTGGCTGTACAGTGTAGATAGTTCAACACTTAACATTCCTGCTGGTGAGTGTTTTGGTTTGTTTACTACTTTGCTCCAGGAGAACCTACATGGGGTCCAACATAGTCCTAAAACTAGGGGGCTTGCTGGTGGTTAATTAAAGCTGTGTAAATGTGTATGACACAGTGTAAAATGACCTTGATGAAGTCTTTTTAAAACGGCCCTCAGCCCAAATTCACTTACTTCCTTATTGTGTTTGGCCCCCTCAGCATCAGTGTACAGCCTGGCTCTCTTTTCAGTTACAGAGCTGATCATCAGCACTGTGGATAATATATTTTCTTACTATTAGCTGATTTAGCATTGGCACATCTATCCACTTAGATAATAAGTTTTTGGTTCAGGTTTAAGGAGGTTTTCCCAAAGAAAATACCAGGGGTCAAATGCTTTGTTTCTTGTATTTTTGTTTGTTTTGTTGTATAATTTGTTAAGAAATGTCTCTATTTTTCAAAGAGAGACTTGCTGATTTAGGTCTTGGACTTTTCTAATTAATGTCGAAAGTAACATTTTGGTTGACTAAATCAGTGTTGATTGAAAAAAAGGTTCACATGATTCTGATTGGTTCTGGCTGAGGCCACCATTGCATTTCTAATACAGGAAACTCCTAAGTGATCTTTCACTTGTTGTTGCTCAAACAACATAGAAGTGATCATAGAAACACAAGTCAGCCTCTTAACTCCCACATGAAGAAAATATCTATTTTATTAACCTTTTGGACTAGCAAGAGCAACAACCAATTTTTTAAGACTTAATATTTATAGACTTATTGACTATAACAGTAGTAATTAAATAGAATGTGTAAAAATATTGTGTAAATGTTATATTTACATATTTTTTTGAAAAAAAAATGACTCAACCTTTTCAGCTTTCTGGACATCATGCACATTTTGATTAAAGCTGCTCTTGGTTTTTTATGACCCCTGATCTAAGCGTTATTTCTCAGTATATTTCAACAAATTGTCAGCTTTATTTACATTTTATTCATTTTGTGATTATTATTACATTTATTCAATGAAATAACAGTCAGAGGATCATAAAGAGAGCACTGACAATTCAGAATTTATTTTTATTTTAAAAGTTTATCGCACTTGTTTGAGCTACTTCATCTTTGTGTGTTTACAATAATCACCCATCTTCACAAGAGCATAATATAAAATTAAGTTAGCAAAGTCGAGATTGAGACCCCTTTGGGGGTTGCAAGACACCAGAATGGGGGGTCACAGAATGCTTTTAAGATAACCGACACAAATAATCCTAAGAGGAATGCTTTTGCTCATTGTTTATTTAATGCATACATGGACTAAATTTATGTTAGAATAAAACCATAGTCATTAGGTGAAACTTCTGCTGAAACGAGGGTATTAGTCAAAAGAAGTCATAAATGTGCTTGACCCCAGTAATGTAGGTGTCTTAATATTTGAAAAGTATGCAGTTAGTGGCTGTCTTGAGTCCCAGGTATTATGTTGAGGGTCATGAACTGAAAAGTTTGGGAAACCCTGTATTATTACCTATTGGCCTCACACTTTCCAGTGACAATGACAGCTAGTTATTTTTTGAGCATTACATAGCACAGCCAAGTGGTTACACAAGTTCAACATAATTATCAGTAAGAAACAGTGACTCAAATGATGGCCTACCGAATGTTTTAGCCGAGAGTTCAGTGGTTAATTCTTATACGTATATAATGTTTTAATGTTTGCTTTCTTTTCCGTACTTTGTGCCCAACAGAATGGAAAGGTCTTCTTTGGTTTTCATTAGGGATCTGGTCCTGCTGTCTGATCTTCATAAGTTTCAAGAACTGATTGAAACACTTCCCTGTCCATCATCAAACTCAAACTAATGCACCCACCACCTTAAATCCAGACCGAGGAAGTCCTCAAATCTAACTGGTGACAGTTAAAGCTCATTTTAGTTCAGTTGTTGTCTCAAGATCATTGAATCAGCTGCAGTGTGTGTGTTTCTGCGTTTGTGTGTTTTGGGTGCTCAAACACGTGCAGCTCGGGGCGAGGGCGAGTTCAGAGTGAGGCGTGCAGCTCAGTGAGCGTGAAGCTGGCTGTTTGTGCATTTATGCAACAGACAGGACAGGTGCATCATGTCTGCTGGTCCTCAGGGGAGCAGTGAACATAGTGCAGCTCCACTCAGGTGTGAGATTACAGTTTCTATCACGCAGATCTTTGAATTTAATGTGCATAGACATGTTTCTCTGTAGCTCTGCTCATGATGCTGATGGGGCCAGAAATGTCCAATGCGACTTAATGATATTCCTCCATTATACCTGACGAGACTTGTTAACAGCTTTTTTTTTGCTTGTTTCACTGAGGGGAAAGTCATCAGGTTTTTAACTTTGTGAGGCTAAGGTGATTGACAGTTGTGTTACAAAGTTTAGTAAATACGAGGATAAGGACTCCACTTCTAACCTTAAAGGTTTTAAGTCTAACCTTTAAGGTTAGACTTAAAACATTCCTCTTTGATAAAGCTTTCAGTTAGGGACCAGCTCATAGCTTATAAATAAATAAATAAATGAGTTCATAAATTAGACTCATAGTTTAGATGTAACAGGTCTAGACTGCCGGGGGGGGGGAGTCTGGCACAATGGGCTCTCTCTCTCTCTCTCTCTCTCTCTCTGCATCTGCTTTTGCCCCGTTTGTTTGCTCCTGTACTCGTCTCTGGCTCTTGTCTTGTAGGTGGCCTGGGATCCTTGGTGGAGACTACCTGCTGCTGTGGAGTCACGAAGCCTCAAAACTACAATTATAAACATGACACATAGTTGACCATTTTATTAGGAACACTCCATTCCCATTATCATTATAGCTATTTATACAGATACTAGCATGATCTCCATATCCATGATCGATACATCTACAGTATCTATATTTTACTACCACATAGGCATGAGGTCCCTCTGAAAATGGGATGTCACATCTCAAGAGGCCTTTAACACACTTATATTTAACGGAGACAAATATGGTTGGGATGCACTTGTGGTCTGGGCACCCATGAGTTCGTCACTACCATAAATTCTTATTTTCAGTAAGAATATCTAAGATTATACTTCTAGAAAATGATCACCACAACCATTCAGACATGAGGACCCTCCAGAAATGAGATGTAGCATCTCAAGAGGCTAACCTCTAATAAATCAGACGACAGGTCTATGGTACATGAACCTGTCCCTAACTTTAGTTACCATTCTAGTCCACTTGTCTCCTCTTACCTCCCTTCTTTTGCCCTCACACCCGACACAGCATCGTGTGGATTTGCTGTTCATCATGAGACTGGGATCCACATTCAAGATTTCCTGCTGCTTAACAGAAGGTTTTTTCTTGCCGCCATGATGGAGGGATCCATGATTGGCTGTATGGATTCATGTTGGGTGTTGGATGTATATATTTGTATATATATGTTTATGTGTATTTTATATGTATATATGTATCAATGCATATATGTGTATCCATAAAATGAAGAGCTTTATGCTCTATTGTAAAGTGTCTTGAGATAACACTTGTTATGAATTGGCGCTATACAAATAAAGATTGATTGATTGATGATTGATTGACTTCTGGAGTGAAAGATTGAAAACTAAAGCAACGTGTCACTCTGCAGAAACAGTGTAATGTTTGGGAGACTAGGCCTTCAGCAGGGGGATGATCTTCAGCTGAAGTAAAGAGAACTGCTTTCATGCTAATGAGGGGAAGGGGATGTAGGACTGGAGGGCCACATGCAGCCTCCGTCCTCATGCTGTGGCCTACAATCCAATCTCAAAAATTAATGAATCGTAAATAAAAAAGTTAAATCTGTTATGTAAACATTAGAAGGAGAGCTATTCACAAATTAAACTCTATTAGTGTGCATATTTTTTAATAAAAAATGGTCTATTTTTCAATCTAGGTTTGTATCACTTTATATATATTTATAGAAAACGTTGGTGAAATATACAAAAATCACATCAATGCAGTATATTGTTTAACTGATTTAAAGATTGGCTAAAATGTAAAAATCAGTTTTTAGTTCATTAAATTAAACAATCTAAATTTAAATGTAACAGTTCATGTTAGTTAAATAAATTCTGATGTCCCCTAAATATTTTGTTTTTTAAATCATAAGTAATGATTGCTAATCTAATCTAAGAGTATATGACAGTGTTTAACTGCTTGGCCTTCTTGTAACAAGGGCGATGTTAATACATCCCCCAAAGTGGTCCCTAAAAAGAACTGAGACCCCGGAACGTCCACAAATAAAGACCATGAAGTTTTTTTTTACTCAAACAAGACTTAAAATTCAGCAGATAAAACAGCAAGATTGTGACTAAAACATCTGCCAACATCAGCACAGACTACAACTGAACTTGACAAACACAATTGTATCTTAAATAGTAAGTATTTCTAAGAAATAATGAAGACTTGTAGACATAAATCTGTGAGAGAAAACTAAAAAGCAACTTCAGATGTTTTAAAGACATTCAGTATTTTTGAAGTATTTCCACCATTTTAACATGTAATGTGTTCTTTTCTCTATAATGATGTGATAATGATATAATAGTATATGTTTTTCTTCTTTATTGAGTTGAATGTATAAACTTTTGTCCCATGTCGTCTCGTCACACAGGTCAGACTCAGGCTTGGATGTCTTAATCAGCAGCAGGCCTTTAAAGTGACACAGGAGGATGAGAAAGTGTCTGTGTACTAATGGGCTTACTCTGCCTGCCTCCCTGCCATGGATTCAGCGGCGGTAACATCAGGTTGCTGTCTTGATTCTTCGGCGACAAAAGGGGAAAGCGTTCGTGATGTTTAACCAGCTCCGCCGGGGTCAAGAATGCAGCCCACTGGCGAGGGAACAGAATTCCTGACACAAATGATCTCTCCTCCCTCCTTTTGAAGTGGGACGCGCTGAGATGTGCAAGCACGACGGCTCCCTGAATCACAGGATCCCCGCTCCACTCATATCCCAGACTGGCCTAACCTGGAGGGTCACCCCAAGTTTACTTTCTCAGAGACGCTGGGCCTGCCCAAAGAAACAGAATCTATGCAGCTTAAACTGTTGGGTGGGTACAAAAGGAGGGTCATCTCTGCCCCTCTGCCTCTCTGTTCAAAGTGTTGTTTGTTAAGGACACAATAGACATGGGGATACTTTGGTCTTTATCTCTACAAAAACAAAACATTTTCCCCCTGGTGCCAATTACTTAGGTGATTTAAGGAAAGAAAATGGTTCTCTGTCTGAGCTGTGTTTCAAGCTCGAAAAGGGTGAAATATGAGTTATTTTGGAATTTATTTATTTTGTGAAAAGGTTTCTGCAGTTTAATACAATGTCAGTTCAGAACATGAGTTAATCAATATTGCTAATTGCTAAATCTTGTCCTCATTGGGATTTAATAACACACTATGTAGTATTTTTTCAAAAATGACATAAATATTTAAAAAATGACCAATACTTTGTATGTTTTCAATCAGCATACAGAACATCAAATATTCCTAGAAGTTTTTAATGAAGTAATACTCAATTTTGAAAGGATGTCTTTTGTTTCGGCAACCATGATGACAGAGCAGCCATGACAGACACAGCCATGTTATCATATGTCATGTGAAGCAACTGCTATGACAGCAGAAAGCATGTGGGCAGGTCAGTGAGCCAACCACCCTGAAGCTCTCCTTTTTCCCATCTTACTCTATTTTTGGTTGCTTGTTTGCTTTTTTTTTTTTTTAAGTTTTCTGGAGAATTGTGAAGATTGTTTCTTATTTTTGATTTTTGTATTTCATCAGCTTTAAATCAAAACCCTGACAAAAATTATTTCTTTCTCCATTTCTTTCTAGGAAATTTCAGGTCTCTGAAAGTAGTCCCAAAAGTTGATGTATTAAAACACATCTAGAGTGGGGCTTTGTTGATAAGTAAATAGACTGTAAAGTAAGCACTGAACGTGTAAAATCTACAAAGACATAATTGAACTGTATAAATCCAGTTTGTTATGTGACAGTACATGCAAAAACATATAAGCATCGATACATACTGTATGCAATGTGTTTTAACTCAATTATGGCAGGGCAGTATGTCAGGTTTTATTACATATATATATTTAACAAAAAAGCAGGTAAGACAATTATGGTGTTGCTTATTTGAATAAAAATCGAGGCCAGGTCTTGTGTAGAGTTAAAAGAACTTTTGCCATAACACTTGTTTATTTTTGACCATATGTAAATGTTTTTGAAACACAGTGCACATGGGTAAAATAATTTTATTTAGTTTTAGATATATAAAGATAGAAGATACAAAAAATGAAAAATATATATATGCACATTTATTTTGCTTTCAGTGAAAATGGGGAGACAGTGGATGATGAGAGAGAAGAGGAAGACATGCAGCAAAGGGGCCCACAGGCTGGAATCCAAACAAGGCTGTCCTCAGGAGGAGAAAGCCCTAATTTATAGTAAGTGACCCTATCTTACGATCTGTATCCATACAGATTAAAATTAATTGTTAGCTGAGGTTTTAAAAGTGCAATCCTGAAAGTTGGTTTTTGTGTTCTGATTCGTATGTCTTTTAAAAGCCATATTTAGCAAAAACAATGAATAGAGATAACATTTCTACATCAAACTGGGTGTTACAGTTTTGTTTAGCAAATAATTAAATATGTCTTAAACTGCCAAAATGAAAAAGGAGTAATTATTAGACTAAAATAGGACAGGAAATAAAGTTTTAATCTTAATGGATTACTTTTACATGCAAAAGCCAAAATTTGTCTTTGTATTTATGTAAGTATACATCATTTAAAGCCAGATGGTAGAGCACAATGACATTTTACAGACACCATGAGACTAACTTAATATCGTAAACACAACTTGTACACAATAAGTGGGAATTAAACCAGAAAAAACATTCACAGTGTAACTGATTCAAACAAAGCAATAAACTGCTTACACAAACTCTGAGTTTTTTTTTTTTTTAATTTAATACAAGGTTGTGTGTGCAGTGTGAGATAGTCCAACTCCAGAGGGTCTGTACTGGTTTACTGTAAGTGAGTACTTTTTGTGTATTTGTATCTTTTTAAAATTTTTTTCAAGCCAGTTCTTTTACTTTTCTATGAGTTTTTTGTTTGGAGTTTATGTGCCAAGTTCTATTTATTTAAACATCTGAGTACTGAGTATAAGAAATAGAAGGAAAAGTTCAACAGATCAAACTTTTAAATCAAGCAGTGACGTTATGACAGCAAAACTCTAACTTTAGTAATGATACCAACTTACTTTGATAAATACTCAATATTATCAACAACACTTGAGTTTAAGAAACACATTAATTATCACATTTTACGTATTTTAATTGTATATCAGTATAAATGCTAATCAGTAATTGGGTATTTGGCATCCCACATTTACATGGTTAAGTAGTGTGCTTATAATATATTGTGATATTTTCCACATCAATATCATCAATACACAATTGCATATTTATCAGCACAACTGCTGCTCCATGGTTGCATTATCAAAGTAAAATGTTTTCATATTTACTAAATCATTGATCTGTAGGCAATTACTGGTTTACTCATCACCATCTATTGTTCTTATTACTCAACACAAAAGTGCATTTAAAATACCCAGTCCTCTAACTTAATTTAAATGAAGTACTTTTTACTTGGGTTGAGCTGCTTCTACTTGTTCTTGAGTCTAGTTTCATCAAAACAAGTGTACTTTTACTTCAGTACATTCTTTGTATATAGTCCTTCCTACCGTATTCATCAAGATATCAATAGCAGAAATGCAACTGATAAATACCAGGCACAGCTTTTATAAGCAGAAGTTCAGGGGGCTTAATTCTAAATAAGTTGAAGCATGTAGACCACCTTGTTTTTGAGTGTCCACCTCAATATCTCATTTACTGAAAACCAACAATTCTAATTCAAGTGAGATTTTGAATAGATGAAATTAAGGCATAACAATTGGCCAATTTTGTATAAAAATTAGTATGGGATATCCTTTTTTGACATTATTTTTCAAATTTGCTCTGCATGGAGTCAAATACTGAAAATGTAGCCTTAGTCAAAAAGGAGTTGGGGTTAAACTAAAGTACGAAAATGTTGTTTAAAATTCAAATTTGTCGTTCTCTTTAACTCTGAACTCTGAAGCTGGATGTGATACTTGTTGTGTCCATACTCCTCACCCGCCTCCCTAATTGAACACCAATAAGAAAACTAGCCTTGTCAAGAAAACTAAAACCTATGCGTTGATTTGTGAATTTAGCTACATTGATAACAATAATTATAAAAACAATACATTTTATTTATAAGCACCTTTCTTGATGCTTGAAGACACTGTACAACAAACAATCAACAAAACACTGGATAAAATCAGCAAATCAACAGCATTGTCAGGTAAAAGTCTTCATGTTTCATACATTTTTAATTCGCCTCTCCTTGTTTGTGGTCCTTTAAAACTGACACTATTTTGCAAAACTCAAACCATGATTTTAAAACTCAACTTTCTAGTAAACACATAATGAGCAAAGAAAACATCAGGCAGAGTGAAGAAGTTTTTTGTTTTGAACTGTTTGTGTCAACCAAACAGCTTTAACACTAACCAATGATATCATGCAGCTGCTGTAAACTACACAACTGCTGTGCTGGTAATGTATATTATATAATATACACTACTATTATATCATTATATATATTATATTGTTTTTAATAAAACTACATGAACAAACAAACTAATTGAAGTGTTAATATAAAGGTTACATTTAAACAGATTTAAAAATCTCTCAAGAGAGTTCAATTTAACGCTGAATAGATGGAGTAATTAAAAGTAACACTGGCAAGTGTTACAGTTTGTTCAATTCTTACTTTAAAATAAGCCAATACTTACACTTGGTTGAGGTACAAACACACAAAAAGAGTTTATTCAACATTCTGTGGTGTGGACCGAGGCTCTTTAGTATTATCAGTATAAGGTCTGGTAATGTTAATTAAACCATCCACCTTTAATTATTATACATGCATGGGGTGCTGGTTTGGCGGAGTGGTTAGCAACCAGGCACCCCATGTACATGCTTCTGCTGGTCCAGGTTGAATCCCGCCTGTGACCAGTTTGCAGAGTGTCTTCCCCTACTCTCTCACCCCCTTTCACAAGCCTATCCACTGTCTCTCTCCTATCAATAAAGGCACAAAATGCCCAAAAAATACGTTAAAAAAAAAGAAAATTATTATACATGTATTTTTATTTCCCTCTAAGCCAGACAGTATATTAAAAAATGATTTAATTTTGAGCCATATATTGATTCCATCATAATTTTTGATTGCAGAAGTTTCACATGTAACAGTACGCCTCCAATGTGTTAAACCTAATTTTGCTAAATTAAATTAAAGAATCCCACCACTGACAGCACAGGGCATTTATTTGATGATTACACCACTTTTTCCTGCACATCATGTGGCTAAACCCTAAGATCAGAATTACAACATTTATAAAGTTTCTGTCCAGTTGTAAAAAAATCTGGTAATATGTTTGCCCCTGTTGTTGATAGTTTACAATTACTAAGATGTAAGTTGGGTCAATAAGCCCAAAAATATTGTTGGGCTTCAAAATTTTTATTGTTCTACTTAACAACAATCTATCTTGAAATAGTGTGTGATCCCTCTTGGCCTCCGTCGGCTCGTTGCTCAGTTCATTTGTTGAACAGTTCTCTGCAGTCACTCCTCACATGTGGCTCTCTGAAAAGCTGAGGTATTCGGATTATCAGCCACATGGGATAAAGCAATAAATGGGCCAGTGGGGTCCTGAATGGGTGCAGTGGCGTGGAGGGGAGTAATTACAGCTTCATATTAATTGTGTTTTTTTCTCTCTCTCTCTATCTCTCTCCACACACACACATGAGCCCCTGAGCAGTGGTAGTGACATCTAGGAGGGCCAAGTCTTTGTACAGAACACTTCAAGTTTCAAAAACAAGGCCAATTGAAGCGGCAGAGCTCAAAGCCGACACCATTGTAGGCGAACACATTGAGTTTTGATTGGGGACAATGGTGTTTCTCAAATTTCGGGCAAAAAGAAAGCCATACTCCATCTGTGATCTCAATGAGGGCCTATTCATCCGCTTCCTTCTTTTCTGCTGCTGGAGAAAAGGAGGCAGATGTGGAGGGATCGAGCAGGGGAGAGAGCGTTTTAATTGGCTGCAGTGTGTGGAGCTCTGAATCTGTCTTTTTACACACTCACACACACAGACTGGAGTTATATGCCACTATAGGAAGAGTGCGAGAGCCCAATAATCTCAGAGTGTTGATGAACACTTGTAGCCCATTCATTAAACAAAGATAATCCCTGCCAACGTAGCCTGGGGCCACAGAAACGGCCCTGCTTTCTGTGTGTGTGTGTGTGTGTGTGTGTGTGTGTGTGTAAGGGAGAGAGAGAGGGGGTCTGTCTGAGTGCTGGCCAACAGCTTTGGCAAAGAGGGACTCTTCAGATCTTTGAAATATTCATACGCCATGGCAGGGTGATCCCCCATTTACGAATAAGTGTTATTCCAGCGCGTGCAGAGTGGTGCTTGACAGACCCCTTCAGGGTTTACAGCCTTACGCACTCTCCTGCTGAAATAATAGCCCACTTCTCTGTGTTTCTTTTGGACATATGCAGGTCTAGAGATGAAATCAAAAACCAATTGTTTTTGAGAACTGACAACACTTCCCTGAAGGAACCAGCATTATTGGTCTTCCCTCTTCACAGTACTCTTATCAATTCCTTACACTTTGTTCTGCCTGCCTTGCAAATCAAGGACATCGCAGAAATGATACCAAAGAAGTCAGCAATGTCAGGGTTAGGAGTGATCAAAACTGTGGCTAATCTTTACTTAAGACACATTATTAAAGGGGTGGAAACACCAATGGTTTACATATTAAATTATATATGTAGCATTTATCTAGCTCTAAATATCAGAAGTGCCATGTGTTTGACATTGTTGCCACTGGAAACCTGTAATGGTTAACTTTTCCCAAACTGAAATTTCACAGAAGTCAATAAGGCAGTCATATCCCTATGCAGGTCTGACCCACATGTATGGAGTCCATTTGCAGGTTTTGACTGTTCCGCCTACATTGTCCTATTCCCATGCTAATCTGATTTTGCAGCTGCTTTTTTTTTTTATCAAATAGCATTAATGCAACTGAGTTCATTGTTAGGAATCAAATGTACCGTGTTAAACCTTTTCTCACATGCGGAGGTTATTTTAAAATTTAACCTAAAATTTCAAAAAAGTTGGGTTTAGCCTACCACAGAAATATTCTTAATTGCTTGTTCACACTTAAAGATGAAGCCATTTTAAAAATCTAGTGATAATGTGACACCAGCTGGGCAAGATATTAAAAAGTGTGATATTACCATATTATGCAAAGTACATTTTTAATGTTATCTAATGAAAACATGTGACTGTGGTCTCCCTATCACTAAAAGAAATTCTTATACCCCAAAAATGTGGGCTCAAACAGTTTAAAATAAGTTTCCCCTAATGATGTCATAAGGGAGTGCTGCACCTCCCACAGACTGGAGGTGTTAAGCCCACATTTGGCTGCAGTGGAAAGAATATGCACAGGCACAGTGGACATGAGCAGACAGTGTTGGACAGCTGGAGCCACATCAGTATTGCAATACTACAACTTGTTCTGAGCAGGGGTGAAACAGAGGGGTTTATAGGCAAGGAAAAACCCAATATCTGAGTGAACTTTGTAGTCAAGAAACTTAAAGTATGTTCTTGAACAACGAGGAGTGTAGTTCACTTGTTACTGCTCTTACATTTAAGATACTCAATACTTTTCTCTCTGCAAAAACACCTGATATGAACAAGATTTAAAATCAACTTTGACAAAGTCCTTGGACACAAATACAATTATCGATAACTTTCTCAGTCACTGAATGTACAGCTTACTTTGTTATTCTCCATGCTGCAGGGAACTTTTTAGCTGGTCAGTTCATGTATGTGTTATCATTTTAACAGCCCATCTAGTAAAAAAGCAAAACTGAAACAAAGCATTACTTGTTTTAGTAACAGTTACATTATTATTTCAGAAGTTTTAATTCTGTACTGTCCTTGTACACAAAAGTATAGCATTATAGCTGTAATTTATCGGTAACAGCTGCCCAGCATGACTGATATGTACTGAACTCAGTAGAACAGATTTGAACTCAGAACACAGAATTGGGGCTTCATTATGGCACCATTTATAATTTCACAGCAAAATATAACATCCTATAAAAGCCTTGTAGAAATTATTGTTTGTTCCTACATACTCATACTGACCAAGATATAAACTGATTCTGCTGCCAGGTAGTCCTGCAGCAGGGGTGGGTTACTATTGGCCTGGCAGCTACATGCAGCCCACCTACTTCCTCATTGCAGCTAAAATATTATCGAAAAATATGCACATGAAAAAACCCTTTCAAATGTGCCATGACTGCATAAAAATAGCAATATTTCCAGTAAAATAGAGCTGTATTTCTTTATGTGGAACTCATTGTGTTAATATAGATATATGGTTGTCTTCACAGTAACTTTAGATAATCTGTAACTTCCATATCTGAAGCTGGCTTGGATTCAGTGCTTAGCTCTTTAGATTATATATTGGTATTTGCATTTGTGTTTCAGTACTCATGTATATAACACATGCTGATAAATAGTTTCTTTTGAGAGCTATAGATACCGCCCCTTTTATTTAATTATAGGCAATCCCCTCATGTCATTGCTGGCATTCATTTCTTTGTGAATAATTCACAGACTGATAAAGGGCTTTGGATCAAATTTGCAGGGACTGTTGGTCATGGCACAAGAGAGATGTGGTGAGATTTTGGTGGTGATCCTAATCCTGATGGAGATCCAGGTTTTCACGTGTGATAGGACAGTTTTCCACATTTTTGCTTATGATTCAGTAAATTCTCAGTGGTTTTTAATGACATTTTCTGGGCATGTTTGTCATCCTACTGGGGGGAAATGATTAGACTTTGATGGTGATCTGAATCCAGATGTGGATCCAGGATTTTCTTCAAGGACTTGTTAAAAATGTGAGATGGGGCAGTTTTTCCACAGTTTTTTAATACTTAAAAAATTGCTTGTCAGTGTTGGTAATGCCTTTGCAGCGGTTTGTGCGCTCAGAGCACGTCTAGTTTTGATTGTCAGATTGCATTGATTTGGCCCTCTGACAATGAGGATATTTTCAGTTTTGCCCTCATCAAAGTTGCCCCGTTTTTACAGTATAACAGCATAGCTTGAATTTCTGTCATAACATGGTCATAATGTAACTCTATTTACACCTGTTAGGCTAAACATTCATTTAATTGATTTAACTCTGATCAATAATTTAATTGAAAGATACGATGAGGATGTTTCGTCGCCATGTTTCCAGTGTAAAAACACTTTCCTTTAACGGTGATTCAAGTGCGCTGTAGAAAATAGAACATCTGGTTCAAGCACAAACGCACAGACATTACGCCAGTGCTGCGTCGCTCTTTTTGCTCTCAAAGCGCCGTAAAAGCCCCGCACAGCTCACCTCTCCTGACGGTGATTGCCGCCCCCTGACTCTGACCTGCAGGAATGCGTTAGTCTGGGGCCGGTGTGAAGTGGCAGGTTAAGAGCCTCTTGCCTGTGCGCCCGGGCCTTCTCGGTGTGCCCGTCAAGCGTGTAAATACTTGTGCGTAACCCCCGGCGCGTTACTTTTCTGCTCGGCCTCTTGTCTAACTGCTACTCTAACCTCTGCCTCTGTGCGCCGGGGCCGGCTGCGGCAGCGGGAGAGCGCGGGAGGGGATCCGGGACCAGGCGGGCTGCAGGCGGGGCAGCGGCGGTGGGAGAGGCCGCTAGAAAGCCGCGCCGGGGTGCGGGGGAGGGGGCAGCGGAAACATGCTGCTACATATGTTGGGTCAAGCATGGCCTTTGTTGTCATCTCAAAAGGGTGTTAAAAACCCACTCGTCTGTAGCCTTCCTTCAAAGAAGCGAAAGCTTTTTCCATGCATAGGCCTAATGAAGTGGTTCAAAGAATGTTGGATTTTTGAAGTGCGCGCAGTCACTTTAAATTGCGCGGGGGGCATTTTTAATTGGTCCACGAGAAAGAATGGAGAACGTAATCCTTGTCATAATGCATATTTTCCTAAAGGGAAGTCTGTTATAGGCTAAGAGGCAAAATTATAAAAAATAATCAGATTTTTGGTGTATATGCGTTCGCTTCCCTCGTTAAAAAGTGATCTGTATCAAACCGCTTCGTGTTCAAAGCCCAGCGTTTTACACTTCCATTTGTGCATCATTGACCCGCTGTTATTTTATTTAATCAATTTTATTTTATTTTTTTGGGCATATCTGTTTTTTTAAGTGCATAACTTATAAAAAGATCAGACTCATTAATACAGCCGTGGCACTCAGTGATAAATGAAGTGATAGTAAACTCTTGCAAGTTCATATTCTACATTATCTGTTCTATTTTGCCTTTCTATTCAGTCTTATAGGTGATTTCTATGACACCTAACACATCTTAAACATCTGTACCAAGCAACTTGGGCATGTGTGCTTCCAGCAATAGCAGCATAATAATTTAGTAATATCCTTAAAAAGTCCCCTCACAACGTCATTTTTCTAATTTATTGACCTTTTATTTCTTTATTTATTGGCTGTGTTGGAGGGTGTAGAGAACTAAAGTCGAAAGTGAAAACTAAAGTTAAAAAAAGAAAGAACTAATAGGAATTCTAGATAAAGAAGAAACTGATTTGGGACACATTAGCATTTATTGTGAATGCAGCCTTATAATACTTAAGTATTTAACAAGTACTGTATTAATAATATACTCTCATAAGTTCTTCATCACTGGCTCTGATTATGTTTTACTTATTAATATAATGATATTTTGAATTTATAAAAATAACTCTGACTCAGATTACTTTGGCTCATAATGAAAACAGCAGCATACAAAATTCAGTGTACTTTACACATAAAAATACTCTAATTTTTCTATCTATCATCAAATGCATTTCATCCTTCTGTTCAATATTCATATCTGAATAGGGGGCGCTATAAGATATTGAAAATACATTAAGTATGTGACCCAACTTTGGCAAAGTGTGAATGCTGCCATAGTGTTTACAATCTACTAATTTGCAACAACATAATGTTCTCTCAAAACGACATTGCTCTGCATTATTGACCCTTTATTCGATCTTAATTCTGAATGAGGGGTATCCTGACCAAAAACAGAGTAAGAAAGAAAGAAAGAAGGGAGGAAGAAAGAAAATGAAATCCAAGATAAAAGGAATTTGTCACTTTGTATGCAGTGTGAAAACAGATTTGTACTCTAATATATTTAATGTATTACATAATAGTGTACTCTGTCAAGGTCAGTGTTATTTCAGTAAATCAAACTCAGGTCACTTTGACCACCAACAAAACAGCATTAGTATTTAAAAACAGTGTAGTTATACACATGAATGTCCTCTCTTGGTTGAATTCTTTAACCCATTGTTTGTTTATTTATTTAGTTAGGCGACTGTTTAGATAGCGAAGACATTCAGGAAAAAAAGCATCAGCTATACATGTTATTAAAAATGGACTCTGCCCACTTGCATGTGCAGTGTAAATGCAGTCTATTATTCATAACACAGTCGTTTATTAAATGAACATTTACTCTCACTACATCATGGTTGTACATCAATGGTCTTCTCTCTTTCAATTCATTATTGTTTATTTTATATGGACGTTGGTGGATTTATGTGAAATAATAATAAAAAGTAATCTTTTACAAGACAATAGGCCACCTATGCATTCAATGGTGTCTTAGTATTTATAATCTTTAAGAAAATGAAACTTTACAAGCTCATTGTTCTACTTGCAGTCTGTTATTTAATCGCTGGTTTTTGAATGTGAATAAGAAAGGATCATAATGGGAAAAAAAATAAAATTGTAATTTAAAAAATAAGTCAGTTGACTTTGGTGGAGTTTAATACAGTATTCAAAACGGAGTTTTTAGTGACATGGTAATTTGTTGAAAATGTCATGTTTTTAAATGTTCCCATTTAAAAATATATATATTTTGTAACAAGCGAGTATATATAAATATATATTCTGTTTTATTTATTTTAATTTTATTGTTTTTTCATTTCAGTGAAAATAAATTCTGGTTCTGTTGTCAGCAGTGTGCGAACAGCCTCGAAACCAGAGTTAATTTATGTTGACACTTAACTTTATAAAGCTAATGAGATCACGTTAACTCAGAGCTTCATTTCTTCTCCAGGGACCAGCACAGTGTTATTTACTCTTTTCTGACCAGTTGATTGTCTCTTCAATGAAACTCCTGTCAACACTGGAATTTAAAGAACAGAGAGGTAAGCAGTCAAAGTTTTCTCCCATTTTAATTCAGGCAGACGGATGAGAAGTCCAGGCTGTCCTATTTTAAATCATCCATCCTGTGGTTGGAGAGCAGGTCGCTTCTCCTCTGCCTCCAGTCAGCGCTGGGCCTCCTCTGCAGTTTGCTACTATCACTTTACGCACGCAGGACGCGGGCAGTGTTCCTCTCAGGCTGAGCTCGCGCCCGTGCAGATAATTACTTTGAATGTCAAAAAGATGTAGTTTTAATATCGTCTCCATTAGCCTGTTGGCTAGGTAATTAAGGTGCAGATGACAGCGGCGAAGGAAACAGATGGCATTTGCTTACAGTGATTCAGAAAGTAAACAATGAGCCTGAGAGAGAGGAGGGGGGGCGTTTCTTCATCACGCTCTTCTTGTTCCTCTTCTTCTTCGTCTTCTTGTTTTCATCCTCCAAGGGACCAGAAATAGTCGATTTCAAAAACATCTATAACTTTTTAATCTGATTTCAAATATCTGCGTTCGTGGTCTCCTGAGCGAACAGGTGAGGCAGCAGGTGTTCTCGTGAGGTGCCCTTTTGTAGCTCTGCGCGCGTGGGCTCCTCAAATCTCCGCGGAAGCGTCGAAGTGTTCACGTGAGGGAGGCGGTTAATAAAGAGCGACACGGCACGAGAGGGCTAAAGACATCT
Source organism: Scarus forsteni (assembly GCA_036419115.1). Taxonomy (NCBI): domain Eukaryota; kingdom Metazoa; phylum Chordata; class Actinopteri; order Labriformes; family Labridae; genus Scarus; species Scarus forsteni. The sequence goes on along the minus strand of JAZDUH010000136.1, from coordinate 21,428,687 downwards.
GTTTGATCCACTTTCAGTTCATTTATTTTAAATCATTTTGGTGTCGCTCGCAGAGATTCATTTGTGGACCAAAACACTTTTTTTTCACGCTGATTAAATCTGAATTAATTATTGTTCAGTAAAAATGAAAAGAGGAAAACATTTATCTACGTCACAGAGAAACGGCATCATTAATATGCTTTCAGTTTCTCTGCTCTTAAGAAAAATACTTTAGTAAAGGCAGTTATATCTTATGAGTGCAATGCAAAAGACAACTGGTTTAAAAGGCGTTTAGATTATGAACAACTACTTTTAATATTACTGTTGTTGTTGTATTATGTCATATTGATTATATGAACAATCAGCTTTAATTCAGAATACCAATTTTAGATTTATTAACATATTAAAATATTCTAGCTAATCTGTTAATACATATAAACAAAGAATTAATAACTTAAATGAAGGATTGGACCTTACTAAATAAATAAGCACCAATAAAATCAAACGCATGAATCAGATCTCGTAAATTTAGGATTGTTAAAGCAGCGTTCTGCATGTCCACTCTGCACTTTCAGATTTTCATTGTTGAACTTGATGTATCAATTGAAAATTTATAATGTAGGAAAACTGATCATGCATTTTTTCCCCAATTAATTATTGACTTTAATGTTTATTTTTTATCTAATTATTTTACATTTTTTGTTATGCATAATTTTCACTCTTTATTTCTATCGTATCCATAAGTTTGTATACTGTTATAAGTCTTGCATTATTTTTGATTGAATAATTTCTCTTTTAAATGTTTTTTCTAACTCTTCAGCATGCTTAACGGAGCCATGCGACCTACTGTTTGTCCCGAAACAAAATAACTCAAACGCAAACGAAAAAGCTGCCTCTAGTGAATGAATAAAAAAAACAAATATTAACATTCAAAATAAATAGCAACAATTTTAAAACACTGACATTAAAAAATAGAGCCGATATAAATATATAGGCTATATATATATATATATAATTTAAAAAAAATTAAAAGCCCAGAAAGCGCTTGTCCGATATTTATTTTTTATTTTGTGACTTGACCCGTCAGACTAATAAGACAAAAAATGTAGATACAGGAGCTGGTTCAAATAAAAATAGCATACCCCCTTTCAAAAAATACAAATTAAAAAAACAATCGAATTGAAAGAAGTGTAAAAGTGAGTCATTTTAAAGTACTTTTCTTAATAATTAAATATAAACTTTTTGGTTTTCATTTGTCGTTCATATTATTTATCTCTATGCTAAATAAATCCTTAAAGTAATTACACATGCACATGTTTTTCAGTGTAATAAAAAAGCCTTAGAGCTATAGGTAAGCACGAGATTGCTTATTATGGAACACATTAAAAAAAAGAAGGGTTAACAAAAATCAGGATCAAGTGAATCCAGAAAAACATGCACTAACATATTTTAAATTCCATGTAACTAAACAGTGACGACGTCTGTGCTGGCCATGTAATTACTGTCCAGTTAAGCACCCATATCTTTCCTGCAGCTGAGTGACAATTTCAGGTTAAACATGAAACATGAACAACTTCACTTTAAAGTTTTCATAACGCTCTCTGTAAATCCAGAACGGCTCCGATGGATCAAATTTTCATTAATCAATCAAGTAAACGATACTCACCCTCCAGGCAGACGGCTTTACGGTCACACCTCAGATTTATTTCAGAGCAAAATAAATCTTCACTCAGCCATCTGACAAAGCATAGTCACATCTGAAGAACGAATTTAAATAGATGTTGAATATTTCATAAGAAATAAACAAGTGAATAAAAATCATTTTTCAAAAGCTCTTAAAGTCTAAGGCTGTCCTGCACTGCTGTCACTCACCATCCTGTGTTAAATATTACACAACACACACTTTTGTTCTAAAAGTACAATAACTTTAAAAATCTTTTTTTAAAAATACACAGCATCGATTTGAGCTTTCCGGGAACTCCCTTCAGATTCTTTACACTTGATATTTGGAAGAAGCACTCAGGTGGACACAGTTGAAAAAAGAGGCAGGCCAATCAGATCGCTCCTTCCCCCTTTGGCCAATGACAGGCGCCACATTGTTGTCAAATTTGTCTAATGAAAACGTAGGAGCAACAATAGAGAGGGGAGAGAGGGATCTGTATCCACTGACGATCTCTGGAGGAAGTTAGTGTCTCAGGCTGCGGCGAGTAACAAGCTCGACTCCTCCCGGACACTTTTTAACTTTCTTTTGAGGAGGACTGGTCGCTGCTTTATGCTCCTGCTCTGCTTGGATCTAAACTCCACCGTATCTTCGTATCTTCGTCCTTTTCGTCCTCTGCAGACCCATCTAACATTTTTCCTTAAGTTGCCAGTATTGATTTATTTTTGTCTTGAAGTTATAGTGCTGACTAGAGATGTTCACAACTGCTGTGCAGATGTGAACTTCTCACTCCTAACTTACAAGAAAACATCGTTGAAAATATCGTATTTTATTGTTTAAAGTTCAAACGGTGCGTAACTCGGGCATGGATCTGAGACCGGAGCTCCCCACAGTCTCCTCCGCTTCTTCAGTCCACCCTGGGGCAGCAGCTGCTGCCGCAGCTGCCTCCATCCCGGTGTCCATGGCCAGCAACCTGCTGCGCGGCCCTCCGCTCCTCCTGCGCGCTGCGGACAAATACCCGCGCACCCCAAAGTGCGCCCGCTGCAGGAACCACGGCGTCGTGTCCGCGCTCAAGGGCCACAAGCGTTACTGCCGCTGGAAGGACTGCATGTGCGCAAAGTGCACGCTGATAGCCGAGCGGCAGCGCGTCATGGCTGCGCAGGTGGCGCTCCGGCGACAACAGGCGCAGGAGGAGAACGAAGCGCGCGAGCTTCAGCTGCTGTACGGCACGGCGGAGGGACTGGCTCTGGCCGCCGCCAATGGGATCATCCCTCCGCGTCCCAGCTACGAGGTTTTTAGCTCCGTCAGCAGCGAGAGCAACTCAGGTGAGTGGAGCAACTTTACGCATAAATCAGACTGGCCTGTCCAGCTTCACCTGTTTACATATAAATGAGTTTAGTCTTTCAAAAATCAGGAAATGTTACAGGTGTTTTAACAAGGTCCAAATATGACTTAATTAATCTGCAAATGGCTATATTTTTTAAAGATCCAAGATGCAATTACTGACTGATTCTTTGTGAAAATATTCTGGACGCTGTCAGATCGTTCAAAATTGGTAGAATATCTCATAAAAATTTCAAATTTGGACATTAGTGTCGTGCAAATTTGTCATTAAATTATTACATTTTGTTGACTTTATCTGCCTGTTACGTTGGGATTAATCTGAATTCTTTATCTCACGTTTTATTAAATGTTTTACCCCAGTAAGCTGCTGTATCCTGACTCTTGTGTCATCCAGAGGATTACATATTTTGTCCCCTTTTTAACAAACTGTGATGCTCTCTTTTTGTCCACAGATTCCAGTGTCCAGAAGTATGATCTGTTCCCAAAGAGCCAGCTTTCCGGCTCCACCACCCCTCAGCAGGCTGCGGGTAAACCGGCCTCCGCCGAGAGTGACTCTGCCCCGGGCATCTCGTCCCCGGACGGCCGGCACGGAGGCTCCGGGTCAGAGAACGGAGACAGCGAGTCTTTCATCAGCTCCCCTGTCTCCAAGCCTTTAAAAGATGGAGGAGAGACCCCCGGCTCCGTCAGCTCCCTTGGCTCTGATTCCGGCTCCGAGACCGACAAGGACGAGCAGGAGCCGTCCCCGTCCTCCGCGGCCTCCCGCCACATGAATGCCATCGACATCCTGACCCGGGTGTTCCCGAGCCACAAGCGGAGCGTGCTGGAGCTCGTGCTACAGGGCTGCGGGAAGGACGTGGTGCAGGCCATCGAGCAAATCCTAAACAACAGTGGCGCCCAGGGGGGCAGCAAAGCCGGCACCGAGGAGACGTGGACGGCGGAGAGGATGCTCCAAAACGTGCAGCAACCTCCGCCGTCATCCGCGTCCACAACCGCCCCGACCAGGCCCATGCTGCCCGGCGCCATGACGCTCAGCAACCGCTCCGCGTTTTCTCCACTGCAGCCCAACGCCCCGCACTTCGGAGCCGACCCGAGCACCTATCCCCTGGGCACCCACTTGGGACTGAACCCGCTGCGGTTGGCCTACTCGGCGCACAGCCGGGGACTGGCCTTCATGACGCCCTACTCCACCACCAGCCTGATGCCCACCCTGGGCTTCAGACCACCGATGGACTACGCGTTTAGCGACCTGATCCGGGACAGGACAATGTTGCACAAAGAGCAGGGCTACGCCGGCGGCCTGTACGGGCCTCTGGTCAACAACACGCCGGAGAAGCAGTGAGGCCGGCGCGCTGTGCGTAAAGACACATTTCTCTGTTTGTAGCCACAAGTGTTGAATGCTCAGCAGAAAATCTCACATGTATTTGGGCTGCAGGCTGCTGTAAATAAAAAAGATTATCAGGCCTGAGTGAAGACAAATCTAACCTCATATGAGTAACTTTTAAAATTCATTTCAAGGTCTAACTGCAGACGTCTTAATGATCCCCATCGAAAGATGTATTCAGTGAAATAAAAAACTGAGGACATGTTTATAGATTTAAAAAATATTTAATCATCTGATGGGAGAGCAAAAATAAAATTAAAACGCACACCTGATCATTAACATAAAACTGGTTTTGTTTTAGTGGGTTAAATACCAAGGAGAAAATTATTCTTTAATCAAATGGATGACTTGGAGTCCAAGAAAGTACCATTTTAAAAGCGTTTTATTTTAAAAATAAGACTTAAAGTATGTTTTTAAATTCCCTACAAACATAATTTTGAACAAAACTAAGTTATTATAACCTGTAGCTTATGGTTTGTTAACACAATTTCCTGATGTAAAACTTCGACTAATAATGAAATGTAAATGACTTCCCTTTTCCCGCCGTATTATTTCACCTGTTTCACCTTTCTTTAGCTTGTTTCAAACTGCCTGTATGATATTCTGCATTTGTTAATATAAAATATGCTATATTTGGCTTTTCATTTGATCCTGTTAGTCTGCTAAAATCTTTTGTGGCAAAGTGCTGGATGGAGTCAGTTCCTCTTCAAATGTTACAAGCTGTGCTGTCACATTGTATGAATATGCTGGAAATAATAATAAATGTTATTTTAAAGAAAGAGGGAGTTTTTTTGTCTTTGAGTGTGATGGGTTGTCAACATGAGCCATGTGGAGCAAATGAAGAGAGAGGAAAAACTTTAACACAAACCACTGTTAATGATAAACATGATAGATCGATAGATAGATAGATAGATAGATAGATAGATAGATAGATAGATAGATAGATAGATAGATAGATAGATAGATAGATAGATAGATAGATAGATAGATAGATAGATAGATAGATAGATGGCAACACTCAACATGAGTAACCCTGGCATGGCCCCTTATTTTCAAATCATTTTAACATTGAAATCCTTCATAGCTTTTTGCTTGAATTAAGGTATTAGGTATGATTATTGAGGTATTATTTTTAATTTTATCTTGACACCAGCTTACAGAGTTTAAATATTCAGAGTATATTCTGAGCTGGACAGACCGCAAATCCAACAATCTTCTCACTTATCTTTGGAGATGCAGATTGTGGACGCACCTGAAGACCCTACTTTAAAAGTGTTGTTGAAAAAGTGTTGTGACTCTGAGGAAATGAGAAAAAATAGCCTATTGTGTTTTAAAATTTCTTTATTCATTATTATGTTATTATTATTATTATTATTATTATTATTATTATTATTATTATTATTATTAATCTCATCATATTATGAAACATTTACGTTTTTACCATTCGGCAGATCAGTTGATGAAGGCCTAGAGGCCTTTTAGGATTTTATTTAATTCAATAAACTGATCAGTTTTTATTTTGCTAATCAGACATTTAATTTTGAGAAAAATATTTGGTACGATTAACAGATTAATAAAATAGAAACGTTTACAGAAACGAGATGTAAATAAGCTAAAACAGGCTATGAAAAGTAAAGGCTTGTTTTTATCAGGCAATAGGCATAATTTAAGAAAAGCCATTAAGATAATTTTCATTTAAACATGAAGTTTTGTAGTAGTTTTGTTAAACATCTGAAGGCCTGAGAGTCTCATGGGGACGCGTTTCACATCATTAAAGATACAAACAGAGACCAAACCTCAAGGATATTATTAAAACCTTATTCCAAAACACATCAGCAGTAAATTAATTTCCTAAACAAGATGACCGAATAAAGAGCTGCTCTGCCACTCATGCTCCAGTTTCCATCATGATCACTTCACTCCAGTTTGAGCTCTGCAGGAACTTTCCGAGCTCAGCTGTCTGTGCTGAGAGCAAATCCTTTAAGAAGAGCTGTGGCGCCCCCTACTGGACAACCACTGTTAGTACAATACACTTCATCTTCACTGCTCTTTCTGCGTACTCTCATCGGTCACTTTATTAGGTACACCCGTTCAACCACTCTTTAACGCAAATAGGCAATCACATGACAGCAACTCAATGCATATGAGCATGTGGTCATTACCGAGACAGACTGCTAAAATCAAAATTAAGCATCTGAAAAAATGCTTAATGATGGTACTTCATGTTGGGTGTTGGATGTATATATTTGTATATATATGTATATGTGTATTTTATATGTATATATGTATCTATGCATATATGTGTATCCATAAAATGAAGAGCTTTATGCTCTATTGTAAAGTGTCTTGAGATAACAGTTGTTATGAATTGGCGCTATACAAATAAAGATTGATTGATTGATTGATTGATCTTCACTGCTCTTTCTGTGTGCTCTCATCGGTCACTTTATTAGGTACACCCGTTCAACCACTCTTGAACGCAAATAGGCAATCACATGACAGCAACTCAATGCATATGAGCATGTGGTCATTACCGAGACAGACTGCTAAAATCAAAATTAAGCATCTGATTGTGGTCTGTGTATGTCAGAAACTTATGGTCTACCGGGATTGTCATGCACAATCATCTACAAGGTTTTAAGAGAATGGTACCTGAGCAAAAATGATGGTACCAGAGGTGAGAGGAGAACAGCCAGAATAGTGCATGACCACACCAGGGGCCACTCTTGTCAAGATCAGGAAACTGAGGCCACAGTTTACACATGCTGACCAAAGTTAGACAGGAGAAGATTGGGAAAATGTTACTGACAGGTCTGGATTTCTGCTTCAGTGTTCAGATGGAAGCTTCACACTTTGTTGTAAACACCATGTAAACATGGATCCATTTTGCTTTCAATTGCTCAGGCTGGTGATGTAATGGTGTGAGAGGATATTTTTGGCATTATTATTTTTATTAAGCATTGTTAAAACGCCATAGCCTACCAGAGTAATGCTTCTGACCATGTCCATACTCTTCTGACCACTGTACCCATCTTGTAATGGTAACCTCCAGCAGAGTTACACCACATATTACAAAGCCCAAACTGTTTTCTGAATATGACAATGAGTTCACTGTACTCCAGTGGTCTTCCCAGTAACCACCATCACTCCAATAGAGCTATATATATATATATATATATATATATATATATATATATATATATATATATATATATATATATATATATATATATATATATATATATATATATATATATATATTTTCTGCCACACACACACACATATCTATGTATATATATATGTATATATATATATATATATATATATATATATATATATATATATATATATATAAATATATATATATATATATATATATATATATATATATATATATATATATATATATATATATATATATATATATATATATATATATATATATATATATATATATATATATATATATATATATATATAGGGTATATATATGATGTTTGACAAAAAGGCCTGGCTCTCAGTCTTGGCTCTTATTCAGCCCAAATTTGTTTTGTTGGGTATATATATATATATATATATATATATATATATATATATATATATATATATGGTTCATGCACTGGAGGATATATATATATATATATATATATATATATATATATATATATATACACACATATATATATACACACACACATATATATGGAGCATGGAATTGTCCAAAATGTCATTGTATGCTGAAGTATTAAGAGTTACTGCATCTGACACTTTGCATTGCACTTGATGATGTATGGCTTGGATGCAGCTGCATGGCCACGGAAACCCATCCGTGAGGATCTCTATGCCCTTGTTCTTGAACTAATCTGAAGGACACATGAAGTTTGGAGTCTGTAGCTACCAACTTTATAGAACGTTGGTGACCCCTGGGCAATATATGCCTCAGCACCCGCTGAGCCCACTGTGTTGTTTACATGGCCTATCACTTCTAGGCTGAGTTGCTGTCAATCCCAATAGCTTCCACTTTGTTATAATACCAGTAACAGTTGACTGTGGAATAATCAGTGGAGAGAAAGTTTCCCGGCTGGACTTATTAATCAGGGGGCATCCTGTCATGGCACCATGCTGAAATCCACTGAGCTCCTGAGTGCGACCCATTCTTTCACAAATGTTTGTAGTGGTAGTCTGCATGCCAGGGGCTTGACTTTATTCACCTGTGGCCATGGGAGTAGTTGGAACACCTGGATTCAGTGATTTGGGTGGGTGGGTAAATACTCTTGGTAATATAGTGTGTACATATGTGTATACACAGAGAAGAGATAAATGAATAATAAAATCACACTAAGCCCTCTAGAGAAAAAAGTAGCCAGGCTTAATCTAGCCCTTACATTTAAAAAAAAAAAACTTAAGGCCATTTGTAATAGGAAATAGTTTTAAATATGCTTTGGTTTGCAGGTCATGCTTGAAATTTGTAGTTTTTACTTATTTCCAGTGTATGGACCCAGTCTGTTATTCAGTCTTCCAAAGCTGAAAATCTAAAATTCACCATTGACCAACAGGAAACTGTCTTGAAGATGATGCAGCTTAAAAATATAAAAGTAACATCAACTTTGCTAAAAATCTCTGTCATGTCTACATCTAATAATTCAAAATAACCAGATTCCCCTCCTGGCATTATGAATACTGTATATGTATTTTTTCCATGTACAGTTTTTCTTAATTGTGATTAAACAAGGCCAGAAGACTTTTGTCTTCCAGGTTTTAAAATAGATAAAAGTCATTGAACACCAAACAAAGTTTCACAGAAGTTATTGCACACTTATGTTAGACTCCAAGTTATAGCACAGGAAGTCTGTGATTGTCTAAAATAAAATGTCTTTCTTTGTTCTACAAAAAACAGCGCACATCCTTCAAATGTCATTTATTACAGATACAGTGGAAATATAGACACATACTCTGTCATACACTGTATGACAACATCAGAGGTGGGTTGCCACATGACACTTGAGACTGAGATTGTATATCATACAGACATGACTCTTAGTCATCGTTGCATCTGTAAGCCAGAGAAATAGCAGGGAAAATAAAGAGAATTCATCTACTTATATTTTTGTTGTTGTTGTTTTTATTTTATACAATCTATTCTTGATATTTAAGGTAAATGTTTACCAAAGATAAGATTTGTAATAATTTGCCTTCTCTTTTCTTCTTTTTTCTAATTATTCCCAGGACAGGAATTGGACAGGACGATATTAAGCATTCCAGCTAATACTGATTATAGAGTGGAGAGGACTGATGTACTAGTCATTGTAACAGTAATATATGTGTGATATTTGCAAAAACTACTGTGTAATTATAGTGGAAAGTGGCTAAAAAGCCAAATATTTGCAATTGTAGTAGCTGAAGAAGGTCCACGGCAGCAGGCCATCCACATCAACTACCCAGAGCTGCATACGAGACAAAAACCAGAGATGAGTAAGATTTCTTTAAGATAAGTCAGGGCTGTAGTGTCTTTTCACTGGACTCACACTTTTGAGATACTCCTGTCCAGAGTTACTTTCCTGAGATAATCATGACAGTTCACTGATTTGTGTCCACAGTTTGCAGCACTGGCTCTGCACATCATCACCATCATAACACAAGATAATCCTGATTATGTCCCTCTGATATTCAGTTTGTTCACCTCACTAAGGTCTTGAAAAGAGGGAAATATTTCTTTTCATCTTAATTAGCTCTTGCTATCATCAAGTCTGACAAGCTTTTTGCTCTACAGAGAGATCAGCCAAGAGGAAATGTAACTGGAGAGGGAACAAAATTCACCTCCAGTGCTGTTGGACCCTGTTAGTACATGACACATATTTTACCTTGTATTCAAGCTCTGCAGATTAGCCATCAAGTACAGATCAAATCAAAGGTCTTAAAAGGACATATTCAGCATTTTCTTTTGTTGATGCAGTGTTGATGGTATTGTGCCCCTCATCCAGGCAGAGGTGTGTGACACAGACAGCACCACTAGATGACAGTCTTCTCTTACAAATGGCACCTGCAGCAGCCACCTGCTGACAAAGACTGCTCTCAACGCTGATGAAACCCAAGATGCTGATCACAACAGAGGCCTATAGCTGGGTGCAAATCTGTCAAATACTACATGATCTATACATTCCCAATCCTTTCATCTTCTGAAGTGAAAAATTTGGTCAGAGTTAAGTTTAATGCTTGCACTGTTGTATTTGTGATCAATGCTGACAAAACAGCTTTATTTTTTCATTGTCATATGTGTAAACATACTGCACGTACAGTGGGAGCAGGGTTTGATACCACAGTTTATTGTAGTATGCAAAGTGCCCTCTGCTAGTCATTCATATGCAACTCCTTATTTTGAACAGTTTACTTTAGATCAAGAGTGTCCAACCTTAAGCCCAGTTGCCAAATTTTCCCATTGTCCATTTTAAATTGACCTCAAAACAATTAAATAGCAAAGATGGGTTAGAGCAGCAAATTGCATATCCCTTGCCTGTTTTCTGCATCATTTACTCCATCTTGAGGTTCTCTTAAGCACATATTCATTCTTAGTCAAACAAAGTTTAGCAACCTCTTACAGTTTGCTCTTGTTTTATGTCCAACTGAAAATTGACAGTAATTTTTTTTCCATCTGTGCAAAAGGAATCCTGTAGAGAGGCCTTGAGAGCTGGGTCAGCACCCTGAATCCTGAAATCTCAACTGTGTTCTTGTCTTGAAAAGTAAGTAAAAGTAAGGTGTAGCAAAGTGACCCTTTCATTGATGATTTTTTCTGCATTTGGCTCTTAATGAAAAAACTGCCTTAAAGCTTTAGTGCTCCTCTTGTCGGTAGATTGTTGGATAGAGCTGGACACAGAAGTACTCTGTCATGCAGACATGCAAAGACATGTTAAACACACACATACAGTTTGTGCAGTAGTGGACAAAGTACTCAATTACATTACTTGAGTGAAAGTATAGATACTCCTGCTCAAATATTACTCCAATACAAGTAAAAGTTGTTCAGTAAAAATGTTACTTACATTAAAGTACTGGAGTACCTGATTTTGCGAATACTCAAGTATTTATTCATTCATTCATTTTCTATACCCCTTATCCCTTTTGGGGTGGGGGTGCTGAAATTTAAAAATAGAAGAATAAAACAAGCCTAGCTTAAATAGACAGTGAAATAGAGGAATGGGAATGTTTATATTTCACACAGACCCTTGAGAACCCCTACAGACAATCCTCAATAATAAAGATTTTCCTCCACGCACACACACACACACACCTGAAAGGACAAACAAGAAACATTAAAATTACATGCTGCATGGTATTGATTTACAACAGCCTCTTTATATGGGTTTGGCAGATGTGACCATTACACCTTCGTTTCTTAATTGGGGAGTCAGGACCAAAAAGTGGGTAGCAAAATTGTGCCAAGAGAAGAAAAAAAAACAAGGTGTAAAAAGATGAACACATCCATACATTTAGTTGTGATATTTTCATGTAAGGCACTGAAGAAATTTGACTAGCTTTTTTAAAGATTTTAACTTGATCTCCCTTTGTCTTGACAAAAAAGCTGGTTTTCCAATTCATGATGTAATACTTTGAGAATTCTAAAAAAACAAAAAACAAAATTTGACACATCATACCATTGTCATACTAGTCTGTCCATCATGTTTGTTTTGTTCTATCATGGGGTGGTGGTGTGTCCTTAGTGTAGTCCGGCTGTGAACTTGTACTTCTGTCCATCAGCCTTCTTTAAGGCAAATACCTGTTTGTCAAGACAACATATCATATTTGACAGTCATTGACCCCTGACTGCTACATGTCTGGCTGGTAAAAAGGGTCACAAGTGAAGATTAATGCCAGTCTGCTTAGGTGAAAACACAGCTATGTTCTCTGTGATTCTCTTTGTGTTCACTGATGAATAATTAGACACTGGCAGACAAATGGCCACAGGCTCCAACATTAGCACACAGCCGCAGAGGGAGAGAGAATCTATTTATGTTATTGCTCCATACATAAAAACCAATTTTCATTTTCAGAGCTGTTGTTTGGTCTACTGTCGGAAGAACAAATAGATAAGAGCAAAACAAACCAACAATGAGACAAAAACAATTGTGCACATGCTGCTTTGAGTTTAGGGTCTTAACTCTTTAGGCCAAGCATGCACTCACAGTACATAATAGACATTTAAAAAAAATTCTCACACAGCAATGCTCTCAAAATTCACAGCTTTACTGTCTCTACAACAGTGCAGTCTCAATGAACTGCTGCATTGAACTATTGAACAGTTATAGCATAATTAGAATCCAAGCTGAGTTAAGAGACAATTCTGACAAATTATTAATGAACAAAAGGGGAAATAGAGACTGGTTTATTCACTCGTCAAAAATAGTTTGGAACAGCAATATACGTTAATTATTTCTCCCTTTTCATAATCCCAATTGGTATTATATCTTCTATCACTGGGCAGCCTGAGTGGTCACCTTTACAAGTTGCAGTTTGTAAGGGTCATGTATTCGTGTAATTAGAAGCATAGTGTCCAAAAAAGGTGCAAAAAACTCTGCATCACCTTTGTTCCTGTGCAGTGGGGCAGAATTGTTTGGTGTCAGCTCTGGTACCATTTCCAGACTTCAGACCTAGTCCTGTGAGACTGGTAAAGTAAAAGACAGATAAAGTGAGCATCCCAGGAGGAAAACACCTCAAGAAGACCAGTTCCTCCCCCTTGCTTCACTGAGGGACTGTAGGCTTTCTTCTAGGGGGGAGACTTTGGTACATTTGTTGGGCACATCAACACCTTTAGTTGTGTTGCTCATTTCATGAATGCATAAACCTCACAAGGTGTACCTTGTAAAGATGATCAGTCAGACTTCACAACAATATAAAATACAATTTCAGTGTTCACATTCACCTATTGCTTGTGAAAGCAATTGTGTGAAGGTAATACCACAGGAAAGCTTTGAAGGATTTTCTTAAAACTTAGCAAAGAAGTTCACTTGTCTTACAAATTAATTAATGACATTTTGGAAGGTCACAAGTCAAATGTTCAAGGTCATTAGTCCTTTGATATAATTTATTTGTGTGAGCAATTTTATGGATTTGAAATTACAAGAATGTGGAATTTCTTCACTTTTTGCACGAACGTCCACCATGACATCAGAATGAAACCATTGCACAAGTGCCTAATCTGGCTCATGAAAGAACTTTTTTCTTTTATCAACATGCACTGTGATCATAATATAAATGCCTTGTACTATAAATAAGTACAACTAACTTAAATCTAAAATACAAAAAAGAATATAACATGTGAAAAATGAACTTGAGGACCCTGGGAGGTTTTGGGTTGTGTTATTCTTTCGCCCCTGCCTTGAAAAAGTCTGTGCGCGCCACTGTCCAAATGACCAGTGAAGTACGAACAAGTGTGAAGAATGGGAGATAAAAACATGCATGATGGTGTGTGTGTGTGTGTGTGTGTGTGTGTGTGTGTGTGTGTGTGTGTGTGTTTGTGTGTGTGTGTTTGTGCAGTCAGGTGAGCAGTATTGAGCGCAGGCTCCTCGCTGTATGCGTTAATAACAAAACACCCTTGGATGGTATTGATTTGAGAATCTCATTCCCATCTGTCCTTCGAAGGGTCTCTTCATCATTCTGCCATAGGAACACTCCACAACCCCCTCCCCAACATGAAGCCCCCATCCCGCTTTTTTTCCTAAAGTCGTCCCTCCATCATCTGTGATTTCCATTTATGTCTGTTCTTCCTTTAGTGTGGAAAGATAAGTAATAGTCTATCTATATTTTTTTATTTGATGCCACTAAACATAAAGAACAGGCTGTCCTACCAACCTGCCGTCCATTCAGGCTTTGACCAATGTATCAACTACAAACAAATCTGGCCTAAGAGCCAACACTTTTATGTGAGCCATGGGAGCCAGTTTGACCTTAAGAGTCTGTTTACCTTTCCCTCACTTAGGTCTCTCCCACATGCAAAGTCTTACTGTTGGCCTTCACCTTGTCAAGAAGGATGGACTGGGACAGTTGTAACACTTTTTCACATATTCCCTCATCTCGCCGATTACTTGCTTGCCTTGTCTTTTTTTGTAAAAGCATTGTAAAAATATGAACCAAAGAAAAACCTAGAGCTCGAATTTTAAAGGGTTAGGGTTAGACTATTTTGATTTCTTACTCTCATTAATAAATTAGGGCCAAGTGCTAAGCATTCAGGGGAAAGTATAAAAAAGAACAGATGCAATAAATCCCCATGTATGTGAAATAAAATTGAATGAAAACTGGTGTTATGACTCAAAATCACAAAAATATACACATAAAAGACTGTGTACCTGACACAAATTTGATGGATAATGTATTCTCCAGGTGAGAGTTTATAATTGCACAAAAAGAAAATTAAGACCACTGACACCAAACTACATGGAAAAACTACAACTGGTCTAAACACATCTAAAAAAAAACAAACTTTGTCAATAGACTAGATGCAAGTTTTCACAAAAGAGTGATGTTAGGCGTCATGACACATTACTTGACCAAAATACAAAGACCATGGACATGATGCCATAATTTGGGAAAAATAACAACAATGACACAAATTTTGAGCAAAAAACAAGGACTGCAGAGCTAATGCCAAATTTGCCAAAAAAAAACAAGTATTGACTCAAAATTTGCCTAAAATCACACTGTTGAACTGACGCCAAATTGAAAAGTTAAAGAAACAAACAAAAGATTGAGACTGTGTCATGATCACAATTTGACTAATAATGAATGACTGTGGACCTGTCACCAAATTTGATGAAAATTCAGTGATCAAGCTTATTTCAAAATTTGAGCAAAAGCAAAGGAAAAGTAACTTTTTTAACTGACAGCTTCATCTTGTAGCTTTGCTGCTTTGCATGTTTAATAATTGCTGACCCAACATCAAGTTTTACATATATCCAACTGAGCAATTGACAGATGTTAGAGGTCTGGTTATTTTTTAGACCTAATTTCAAACAGCTAGATTCCATCTATTTTTAGATGGAATTTAGATATTGCACTTTAATCTATTATTTGATAACTATTTATTAAAAAACAACTGTAAGGTACATAACTTATCTATAAAGACTGAACTAAAATAATTATGATAGCTGTTGAGCGATACACAGGATAGTATAAATACAGCCAAGATTTTGACGTCTAAAATTAGACTAGACCTCTAATAGACATCTATTCAACGTCTAAGTCTACTGGGTTTATATTTGGTGTAAGCATGAACATCAGATAAACGTCTATAGACGTCTAAATTTAGACCTCTATTGTATGTGATTTAATATCTAAGATGTCTATATATGTTGTTTAAATGTCAAAATACGTCAAGTCTACATTTAGACATTTAAAACATTTTCATTTCTATGCCCCTGGTAGACCAATTTTAGACTAGACTTCTAAGGAACTATTAGACGTATATTAGACATATAATAGACCTGAAAATGCTAGGTGGGATGGTAATAAATGTCCTGACTAAAATCTGACTTTTAAAACTGTGACCGCTAACCTGATGTCAAAGTTAAAAAAAAAAAAAAAGCAAGCATCATAACTCTGCATAACAAACAATCTGCATAATCATGTTACAAATGTATGACCAAAAACACTATGACAGCGGACTAGATGAAAAGTTGGGTGAAAAATCAATGGCTGGTCTCATGCCAAAAAATTCTTCCAAAAAAAAAAAAAGGACCGCTGATCTGATGCCAAGTTAACAAAAAAAGACAACCTGAAAACACTTTTAACCAAAAAGAAAATCACCATGTACCAAATTTGAAAGAAAAGTAGAATACAAATTTTAGCAGTTCTTTTCAGGCTAAAAATGAACAGACTCTCTCTGCTTTTTTGAGGTTTGTCCTCTGGTTCTTCGGAGTATGCAGAGTTTCTTATCCTATGTGTATCAATATATGGATTAGCTTCTATGCCAGTTCTTCTGGTACAGGTACATCATCTCACTTCAAAATTCCCGAATTGTCCCTTTAAAAACACCAACTAGCTCATCTTAGAATTTGATAAATTAAACCAATCTGACAGTGGAGAAAGCAGAGCAAACCTGGACAATTTTCATTGGGCTAGTATGTTACAGAGTCAGGGCTTTTAGACTTCTGCCTTGAGCACAAAGAATAACTCACCAAGAAGAAGAATGTCTGTTTTTACAGAGAGCTTCATGCAGAGATCAGCAAAAATAAACAAGAAAAATAAAAACTAAGGAGTAAAATTTGCATTGTTCAAGTAAAAGTGTATGTCCACTGTTAAAACGTATGTCACAGAAATGATAAACACTGTAAAGTTACACTTCCTGTTAGTGTTGTAGTCGCCTGGTTTACCATAACACTGACATTTTCTGGCTACCTGCGATATTACTGGAGCCTCACAGAGCGGTCCAGAAATGTTTTTATCACAAACAAACCAGGCCTGTAAATTCTCTGCTTGTCTCCTGAAGGCTCCTAGCCTACTGTGGTCTCATCATTAGCTCAGCAGACTGTAAAACGCTAAAATTAATAATATTAATGTGGAGAGCAGCCGCAGTTGCCAGCGAGCTATCTGGGCCCTGCTCATATCCAGATGGCCTGTGTGTGTATTTTTAGGGTGCTGTTTGAATCTGCTGCTGTTGGATCCGCTCACGCCACAGGCTCCTGTTTTCTGTGTAGCAATTAAATGGCTAACAGCTGATGTTAAATAGAGAAACACAAACATGTGATTTTTGAGAGCAAAGACAAAAATGCATCACTAAACCAGACCTACAGCCCTGTAGTGATCATATCTAGCAAGGTGGTCAAGTGCTAAACAGGGACGGCGTGGGGGTGGGTCGAGATGAAGTGGTGTGTGTTTTTCAAGTAAATCTAACAGGCAAGGGATAAAGATATGGCTAAAGAACCTTCACCATGAAAGTCTAAAATGTAATGAGTTCATCCTTGAGTCAGAGTGGGTATTTGTGCAAAGCTGAAACAAAAGTTACCACCATCTCATGTAATAATAACATTTGAACAGCTGACCCTAAATGTTGACCCTCAGCCTCCAGAATCGGCTCAAGTCAGAGTTGATGATTGTGCACAAAATCCGAGTAAGTGTTCTTGAGAGCTCACTTATGCAGGGGATGTTCATTGGCCAAAATGAATGTGAGCTTGTTTTTTAAATAATGAGTGTAGCTTGTTTCTGGCAGAGAGAACATATTGAGGTGTTTTGCGCAGTGATAAAAACATGACAGCAGGTTTTCTCTGGAGTGTACAGCCTCTACTCCTCAAATCTTCTACACCCATGCCTCTGTTCCTTTCAAGGGTCATCATGCTAACTATGCCATTATCCTTGCATCATACATGTGCTATTCTACATCCTTTTGAATATGATTGGATTTGATTATTTTAAAGATGTCATTTACTTCTAAATATCATGTTTGAATAGAAATATTGTTGGAAGATTAACAAAAAAATAGTCACAGTTCTTGGACCTGTGCTGTTTAAACTGCAAACAAAACAGATTATGTTTGTTGAAGTCCAGAGGATTTGATACAGCCCTAGAAATTCACCCCAGCTCGAAGTGGACAAACGGATAGATGGATGAATCCAACAATAGGTGGCACAATGGTGCAGCAGGTTCGTGCACATGCTTCACAGCAAAAACCTGGTTCAGTTCTCCATGTCCAACAGGGGCTTTCTGTATGAAGTAAACATGATCTCACTGTGCCTTTGTGGGTTTTCTCTGTGCACTTCACCTTCCGCCTCTGGTGGGTGTAAGTGTGAGCAGTTGTCCGTCTCTGTTTGGCCCTATGATCGGCTGGTGATGACTAGCGTTAGCTTGGACAGGCTCCAGCTCCCTGCCACCCAAAAGAGATAAGTGGTTAAGATGGTGGATGGATGGATGAACAGACAATCCAAAAGCACAACCCCTCTGGTCTTGGCTGTTGCTGGAGGAAAGCCATAAAAATCTTTCAAGTTTTTACGCCTAACAAGACCACAAAAACATCTACCAACAACAATGGTGCACCTACGAAATTATTCACTGTGATTTGAAGGAGCAGGTAAAGTGACAATTTAGGATGTGAACATGCTGGAGTGTGTGTGCACGTGTGTAAGCGTGTGCACTTTGTTGGCACAGGGCTCACTGAGGGGCTCTATGAGTTTTGAGGATAAATGGACATCAAGCTGTGCCGACACAGCACGAGCACACTTAATCTCCGAAAGTGGAGGGTGTCAGTCAACACTACTGGGCAGATAAGGTGTGCTGAAATGTGGAGGTGTGGACAGTGTGTATGTACTGGATTGTCTCTGGTTTAGCTTTATGTTTGGGTACTGTATGTGTGCTATACTCTAGGTGTGTAGAAGTGTTTGGATGAAATCCTGCAGAAGATGTTGCTTGTCTTTTTCTGTCAGGGTTGAAGAGCTTCCAACTTAAAGCTTTCAAATCTTCAAATAAAAATACAGTTTTTACAAAAACACACTCACAAGGCTCAAACTGTCACTGTGTACATCATTTTTAAAGTTCAACATGCTAAATTTAGAGTATTGTTCCGGAGAGATTTTGATCCTTACTTCTGCCACAGAATGAGCAGTTTAAGGTTTTTTTCCCTTCTTATTTTTGTTGTTGTTTGTGCAGCACTTGAATGTGTGCGTGTCTGTGTGTATGTGCGTGTGTCACAGAGGCTTCACACTGAATTTTCTGTAACATTGGACTGACTGACAGAAGTAGGTCTGTGTGAAATCAACCCTCCCATCTCTGTCTCTCTCTTCCTCCTGGTGAGATGTCCTACACATCGTTGTGGCATTCATGAAGAGGCTCTTCTTCAAATAATTTCCTTCTTTTATTTTGTAAGTTTATCTCAAGCTCCGACCTGAAAAGTTGGCCTATTCAAAAGCGTCCACTTGAGGCTGGCTGTAAGAAGTCTGGAGGATATATGATTGTGTGCAGAGAGCATTTTTATGGCCTCAATAAACACATTTACATCTTAGTTCAAATAATGGCTTTGGTCAAAGTATATAATACACCTGAGTGCTCTGGAGATGAGGATTTCACATATCACCTCTGTATTTTATTTAGGATTCCTGGGTATTCATACTTTCACCTCTTTGTTTTTCTCAGTTGACTCATTTAACTATACATCCCATTATTCTTTTCTCTCTCAGCTTTTATAATTTTTGTCCTTTTTTTCATTCCTTCTGCCCTTGTTTTTTTGTTCTCTGTATCATTGCAATTGTTTTGTTTGATTCTGTCTTTCATTTTCCCTCCATCCCTCTTACCATAGTCTGCCCCCCTCTTAACTCTGTATTCATATTTTCTGTTTCTTTAATTCGTCATTCAATCACTGGTTAATCCATTCCATAGGTTTATTTATCCTTCCTACCTACATCTTCTGTTTTTTGCCATTTAAATAACCATTTCATTCTCCTTATATGCTTCCTTCCTTGCTTGCTTCCTTCCTTCCTTCTGCCTGTCCTTCCTTTCCTTCTACCTGCAGTCCTCTCTTTCTTCCTTTCCTCTTTATTTTTCTTTCCTGCTCTATTTTCAAATCTTTTGTTTTTCATTACCTCCGTCAAGGAGGTTATGTTTTTGGGAGAGTTTGTCTGTCCGTCCGTCTGTGAACAAAATAACTCAAAAAGTTATGGATGGATTTGGATGAAAATTTCAGGAAATGTTCAGCATGGGAAAAGGAAGAACTGATTCGATTTTGGTGTTGATCCAGATCAGCGTCTGGCCGCCATGGCAAAAAATGTGATTACTGTGAATAACTACTGAACTAAAATAGATATCATTATGAATCCAATTGCTAATGGTATGTTTTCATGGTCAAGGAATCTAAATATTTCGATGAAATAAAGGTAGGAGTAATATTTATGGTCAAAATGACAATATGGCTGAGGATTGTGGTGCTGGCGGAGGTCTGCGCTCTCCGAGTGCTTTTCTAGTTTCATCTTCTCTCTTGCCCTCATTCTTGTTTCCATTTTCCATCCTTCCTTTCTCACTGCCTTTTATTTTCTGCCTTCCACCCAAGCTTTCTGCCCACCTTTGTCCACTCTTCTTCCTTTTCCTGCATCTTTGCATCTTTTTCTTTGCCCATGTCCTTGATTTTTCTGTCAACCCTTGTCCCGTCAATTTACATTTTTTCTTTCGTTCGTCCATTCTTCTCTTGACTTCATTTTTTCATCTACATCTTAATTCCCTTGCTCCTTCACTCCACTCTTCACTTGTTTTCTTTCTTTTCTTCCTGCTTTCTCCTTTCCTTGCTTTCTGCCTCTTTTATCTTTCTTTCATCCTGTATTCATTCCTCACTCACTGTCTTTCTTTCTTCACTTTCTTTCTTTCTTTGTCTTCCACTAACAGCATTTGAAGCCCCGGTTTTTCAAATGATTGTCTTTAAATGAAGATTAAAGACGCTCCTGTCTCTGAGCACACACACTTCTGGTTCAAAGATACACATGAGCTACATTTAAATACACACAGGGACACACGTGGACTCAGGCACTTGGCACACAAAAGCAGATCCGTTTATATGTTGAAGTACACATGCAAGAACTTACATTCATGCACACACAAGCAAAAGGACACACACACACCCACACACACATTTCCCCTCGGGAAACCTTACACAATTACTGCTAGAATGGGATTCATTCTCTGCCTTCAACAACTCATTAACTGCATATTGCAAATCGTACGTTTCAGCAGAAAGCATTGATGAGGAACAGCAAGTAAACGGGAGCTTTGGGAGAGGCCTGCATCATTTTAACGTGTGTTCAGAATTCATTAACATATCACATATAGTACACTGGATATGCATTATATACGAAGGAAATGGAGAAAAACTGCAACTGTGCTATTCTTTCTTTAGATACTGTACCCATAGAGCGAAAACTGCAGGTCAACATATTTGCAAATGTCAACTCATTTTCAATGTGAATAAAATCCTCGCTATTTTAGTACAAATATGTGTATAATGAACTGATATAGATATAGCTCTGTACAAAAAAATCACTTTATTTTCTAAGCAAAATAGAGAAAATCTAATTTAACAGATGACTGGTACAAAAAAGAAGTACAAGGATGTCTTAATTTGCCCCTTGAACTACCACTCTAATCCTTATAAGGGGCCACTAACAGAAAGTAAATAAGATAAAAAATTATAAAGACACTTTATTGTTAAGAGTCATTTCCTTATTTTAAAGTAGGTAAAGTTCCCATGGCTTTAACCACTGCCCCTCATGCTAGCACAATAAAAATAAAGTATTAAAGAGGTATAGATGTTAAATGAATTACTGGAAAGCTTACATTTAAAACATGGAGCTTTTCGGTGGAACGGTCAACTAAGTTTGCAGTATGTTGGGGTTCTGGTTTGGCAGGGTGGCTAGCAACTAGGCCCCCCATGTACTTGCTTCTGCTAGTCCAGGTTCGAACCCCACCTGTGACCAGTTTGCAGAGTGTCTTCCCCTACTCTCTCACCCTCTTTCACAAGCCTATCCACTGTCTCTCTTCTATCAATAAAGGCACAAAATACCCAAAAAATACATATAAAAAGTTTGCAATATGTTTTAAATGAAGTAAGGAAACAAACAATGAAGAATACTAAAGCTACCACCTGGCAATTTTATGCCCCTACAAGATTAAACAGGTGCTAGACAGTGAATTAATATGGGTGAATCAAGAAGAAAAGCTGGGTTTGTGTTGATGGTAGTTTTTGAATGATGAGCATGAGACACTATGACCTTAGCATTTAAACTTTAGATGCTGTGTTGACAAGCTAGGGATGGATGTTTAGTTGCAAGATCTTGCCTTTGAGAATGACCTCCAAAAGCACATCACTTATTCCTCAAATTACTGTGGACATTTTTGAGCCTTATGGATGTTTTAAGAAGCCACTTTCAAAAGCAAAGGCTGAATATGAGCCTCCATGACCTTATCTTTGACCTCTAAAATGTAGTATGTTTACCCTTGAGTTGAAATGAAAATGATCTTTGAATTAAAAAAACAAAGACAATCCCTGAAGGCTCTCACAGATATGATGAACATTGGAATGCATTCTCAAATAAAGGATGAGGATGATATATCTTGACCTATTGCCATTTAAATTGATCAGTTCATCCTTGAGCCATAGTACAGGTTCATGCAAAGTTTGAAGAAAGTCTTAAAGCACTCTTGAGACATAAAATCATGCGACTCTATGCACTTGAGTCCTTGAGTAACAATGGACATTCATGCAAAGTTTGAAAAAAATAATAATCAAGAATGTTATTTAGATATTGTTCACAAAAGATTTCTCCATATAAATAGGCTGTTATGGCCATTGACATAAAATAAAGCTAAAGTAATGATCTAAGACAGATTGTTTTGTAACTCAGCGTTTGCATTTGTTGTATGTGCAGTCATCTACATAGATGTATAGATATGTTAATGCTGTTTTATTTCACTTACCTACTTTTGATGTTTCATTGATATTGTATGTACTGATGATATAAATATTGTAAATTCTTGGGCCTCTCACTTTTTGCTTATTTATTTATTTATTTTACCTTCATTAAGAGGAAATTGTTATGACCTAGAACTTCTGCACATTATAAATTTTTCTTATTTAATACTATTATCTGTTTCAGTGTATATTGTATCTGATAATCCTTTTGCATTTCTATGTATAGGAGCAACTGAAACAGATAAAGTTTCTCTCAAAGATAATTAAATATTTCTGATTATAATGTCTAAAAAGTTTGTGTCAATGTTGATTGATTTAATCTTTGCATGCCTCTGCCCTGCCAGCAGCCAAGGTGTCCATACATACAGGCCAATTCTTGTACACATTATCTTAAAAACACTTTAAGGGATTTTTTTTAAATATCAAGCAAATATCTACTTGTATTTATCTATGAACTGATATTTGGGAGGTCATAGAGCAAAGACTTTGCCGAACCGTCCACTCTGAATTAAAGATTGACTGATTACGATTACGGACATCATAGGTCAATGTCACTTTAAAGTAGTCTGGTAAAAAATTCTTCTTGTGAACATTTTATCAAAGTGATAGTAGAAAAGACTTTCGTTCAACTTTTCATGAATGTCCAGCTGTCCCTCAAGGCTGGACTGATGAAATTTTGGAAGGTCACAGGACACCAATGGTCAAGTGGCCTCATTGCACCCTTTTGCATGTGGGAGGCATTTTTTAATAACAATTTGAAGATTTGTTCAAACACAAATTCCCAATTTTATTCAAGGATAACTACATAACATTTTCAAGGTCATGGGTTTGAGGTCAAGTAGAATCTTAAGATACTTCCTTGCTGTATTTTATCATTGCCACTTATTTTTATTATTTTGCAATTTTATCATCATTGCTCATTTCATCTTTTTATATTTTCGGACCTGATTTCTGCTTTCATCCCCGTTTTTATTGCATTTCCTATTCTTGCTGATTTTATGTTTTATGTTTGGTCCTCATGGTCTCTTTTTATGCTGCATGGTTCTTGTATTGTCTGGGTTCCTATAAAGTATGAAAGGGGCCTTCAGTAAGAAATCTGGAGTGTTAACACAGTATCAACCTTCGCCCCTCTGTCTTTTCACCCGTGTCTTTTTACCTTTGTGTCTTTCTGTTAGTCTTGATTTAAGCTGTGCTTTTTGTTTTTACTTCATTGTGCTCATTGTTTGTGTTTTATTATTTTGTGTGAATGCTTATCAGAGCACTTTGTAAACTATGTTTTTAAAAATGCTATATAAATAAAATTATTATTATTATAATTATTATTGCTTGTTGACATGATCTAGTAAACACAATATCACAAAATTGCTTTTAGAGAGTTTTTTCAAATTTTGTGCAAATTTGAAAAAAATGTTAAAAGTTTGGTGGTCAAAGCTCAAGGTCATTGGGTCTCTTATCATCCTTTGCCCTTGAATGTGTTATCTAGAATAGAGAGAATGCCTAAATTTAAGTTGCTACAATATAAGTGGCTGATGCGCACCTACCCTACTCCTTGCAAGTTGAACCACATATACCCCACTCTACCTGATATTTGTGTGAAATGCAGGGACACAGAAGGTATGTGAATTCATTGCTTATGGGAGTGTGTGAAGATACACCAATTCTGGAAGAGTGTTTTACACTGTGTGGGTCTCATCGTTGGAAAGGAAGTTTCTTTGCGTGCCAAAACACGTTTACTGGGAATGTATCGTGAATATTTTGTTGAGTCTCAGAAACAGTCACTGCTTGTTGACTTCGGACTCTTACAAGCCAGGAGGATAATCGTACTGTTATGGAGGAGTGTGGACACGCCTTCCAGCAGCATGTGGGAAAAGGAGCTTATCACCTCTCTAGCTTTGGAGAGACTTACATATATCATAAAGAAGATGGAAAAAAACTTTGCAGACCTTTGGAGACCTTACATGGACTTTCTGGAAGCTCACAAACTTGAATTGGGTCTAATTTTATAATTAATGCACTGCTGTGATTTTATTTGACTTATTTCTTGTACAGTATGTTTTTTTTTTTTTTTTTGCCAGATTGGTTGATAATATGTAGGCACTGTTAATTATAATGTTCATAGTTTAATCATTGTGATAAAATCAATACATATATGTTTAAAAAAAGAATAGAAAGAATGCAGTGGTTTAATTTCTGGGGTTTCCGTTAATGTTGCACATATGTCTTTTAGGAGTAAAGATGAACTAATTTGACTCCTGAGGTAAAAAGTCAAAGGCCAAGGTTGTTCAGCCTAATTATACTTTAGCTGTGAAACTTCTACAAATCTTGCTCCCTTGTAAAAACCACCCTTACCCCTCTCGACCCTCCACTGTGCTCCATTTTTCACTTGCATACTTTGCTGAGGAAAAGAACTGCAAGGTGTTTTTCTAAGATGTTATGAACTTTAAATGTGTCAAGTTTTTCTTTGCTTGGTCTTATTGGAATAAAAATATTAAAGGTCATCTCTCAACTATTAATGTCATCCGGATGCATATAATATTCTCCTGCTCTGTATTGAATGAGGGCTGAACATGCCTTGCAGCAAAAGGGGTTGCTGGTTCCATTCCCTCTTTAGGTACTCCATGTGGAGTTTGCATGTTCGTCCTGAGTGAGTTTTCTCCAGGGACTTCCTCTCCCCCCAGACCAGAAACATGTTCTTTTCGTCAAATGGTGGCTCTTAGTTGCCTGTAGGTAGAAGTGTGTGGGTAAGTGGTTGTCTGTCTCTCTTTGTGGACCTGTGATCAGCTGCCGACTGGATTTCCTGAATAATGCCATGAAACACATATCTGTAGGTTGCAATGGAGATGAACATCTTACAGTGACACTGTACAGAGATTCAGACATGTGGACTGTCCAAAGAGATGTGTTTGTTGAACATTAAACAGCCATGTGACCTAAAATAAAAAGGAGTAAAAGAATACAAAAAGAAGCAGTATTTTTTCACTACTTTGTCAACATCTCCATGTCGAGTATAAAAGCCTGTTTGCAATTCAAATGTTTCTACAGCACATGTTGTCTTTCGGTTGTCCTTGGCTTTGCACAACAAATGTGCGCTCTCTTGAGAGTAGTTAGGCAGACAAGTGCACACCCTGAGACAGAGAAGCTAAATGAATCCTCATCTTCAGATGTTCACTGCTTCTCTCTGTGATTGTGTCAGAAAAAGTTTGGAGCTTGTGGGTTTTGATTGGGAAGAGAAAGTGGGTGTGTGAGGTTTGAGTGTTGCGCAGAGACAGAGAGCAGTGCAGAGGTGCAGCTGCAGCAGGCTTCAACTGATACGTGACCAGCTCATTAAAGTTTCATTGGCTCTTTGTTCCCCTTTGGGTTATCCTTCACAGACCAGGTACTCTCATTCACAGCAGTGCCCACGCATGTATCTGTGTGCACACGTGTGTGTGAACAAGCCTGAGACATGGTTTTCTCTTATGATACACACATCTCATTTGAAGTACAAAAAGATGACAAATGTTAACTAGTTCTAACTGATTATATCGAGCAGGAATAAAGTTTAAGAATTGGACTGAAAACTTTGAGATGTGCACACATATAGTGATGAGCAACCAAGTCTCAAATTAGCACTTCCTGTCTTGCTGCTGTTTTAATCTAAATTGTGGGAGAACAGATTCAGCTGTCAGCACAGTTTGTAAGACAGAGAGAGTTGGGATGTGTTTTTCTCTACCAGCTGAGAGTTTAGATTTTAAATATTTTAAAAGGAGGCCAAAGGAGTGACAGTATGCATTACTCTTTTGTACATCTTCTTTCAATTTCAGCTTGACAACACCTTCAAGGTTGTACAGGGGCTTCACATTAGAACATAAAGTTCCAGGAGACTAAAACTTGAAATTATATGTTGGAAGTATTTTACTGATTCAGAGCCAATCTGCCATGTTACAGTTCCATAGATACTTCATTAGTATTTTTTTCTCTCAATAACTGTGTTCACAAAGAACAAAACTTCTACATTTAATCATTTTTCTTTGCCACAGACATTATTATCAGCAATGATCCAAGGACAAATTGAAAAATCCTATTAGCTTTTAGTCGAGAGAATCAGTGTGATGCCAACTTCAGCGCTGGCCCATTAGAATGCATCACCTCTGCACCACTTGGTCAGACAGGCATTTTTATATGTGTGACACAACATTTTGCTTTGTAAATGTGGAGATTTAATTTATGCTGTCAAGATTAAACACAACTACACTACACTAACTACTAAAGAGGTTCTTTCCCCTGACCTGGTTTGTTTACACTTTGCATCAACATCCATGTTGGTTAAACAGTTTTAAATAATGTTCCTTGTTAGATGTGCAAAGCTCTGTCTTTTTATTATCTAATTTCTTTTACTGTGTGTTTTGAGTGCTGATTCGCTGTTTTTTAATATTTTCTGACTACCTCAGCCATGAGCTGAGCGAATTGTTATAACCCCACATAATGACAGTAAAGGATTCTTGATTCTTAATGGGCTCCCATAAAATCTGAGCCATACTTTCTGTTTAAATTCTTAAATCAGGCGCTATTTACACCTTCTCACTGTACAAAACAAGAATCCTACTTCATTGAACCAGGACAACCTCTTTGAGATGAAGAATCTTATTTACTTGAATGCTATCTCATTTAAGAGAGTCCTGGCCAAGACAGGCTGCAGCACATTTAATAACGAAAACTTGAAGTAATTAAAAACACAGAACAATGAGCCAGTCAAATCGATGACAGAAAAAAACTCATCAGTTAAATGCATCTACAGCCTGCTATATATACATATATATATATATATGTATATATATATATATATGTGTGTATATATATATATATGTGTGTATATATATATATATATATATATGTGTGTGTGTATATATATCTATATATATATATATATATATATATATATATATATATATATATATACATATATACATACATATATATATATATATATTTATGTATATATATATATATATATATATATATATAAATATATAATCGGAGGCACAAAACTAGCAGCTTCAAGATGCTTTAAAAGACCAAACTTATTTTTGAAATACAAGCCCAGCCTCTACTTTACTTATTCACAAGTAGTCCTTAATATTTTAACTTTAGAACAGTCAGTACGTTTTCTTGTCAAATAAAATTCGATAAGTTTTGCTCTGAATTTTATGGTTTCTCTGGTTTCTCTCTTTGAAACTTCTCACGTGTTGTGCAACCTACACTGTTCCAGTAAAAGCTCATGAT
The DNA here is from genome assembly GCA_036419115.1 of Scarus forsteni. Lineage (NCBI taxonomy): Eukaryota > Metazoa > Chordata > Actinopteri > Labriformes > Labridae > Scarus > Scarus forsteni. The sequence continues at coordinate 21,400,634 of JAZDUH010000136.1, read as the reverse complement.
TCGTTGTTCTGGGTCACATGACTATTCCAGCTTTCTGATTGGTTGTGGGTGGGACTTATCGACTGCCGTTCGCAGTTCGCGGGCGAAATCAGACCGATTAGAGAGACGGTTGGACCGTCACCGGAGGAGTATGGAGAAATACTGAAGGATGCGTAGTACTTTTTGTCGACATGTCCGGCTAGTAAACAGTGTTAGAGTCCCCTTTAATCTCACATCGAGGTTAATAAGAACTTTTTTGTGAACTGTGTTGTTTTAAATTGGAGCTGCAGCGGCTAGCTTCAGCGAAGCGGCTAGCTTACCTCCTCCATGTTCACAGTCAGCCATTACCCCCTCACTGCCACTTCAGCTCTGAGGTGTGCAGACAAGTTTGCTGCTGTTTGAGTTGATTACTGACTGTCAGAACTGTGAGAGCTGAAGCCTTTGAGCTCCAGGTCACTGTGAGAGAGAAGATTTCCACCGCAGAGCCTCCATGGTCAGCCTGTCAGGTGAACTCCTGGATCTTTGTGAGCTGGATCTCTGTTTCTGTGAGTAAATACCTTTTGTTTCTCTAGATAGCTGACCTGACTTATTTGAAACACCAAATAGTTGCCTAGATTTACCAGTAGGCCTACATTAAATTAGTTGACCCACTCACACAAGCCGGCCAAAATAATAGGAACAGAGGAAGCCTGGCTGCAGGCCTTGTTCCAGTTGAGAAGAGTGGTGGTCCAAATATTTCAGGTCAATCCTGTGTTTGTGTGCAAGATCATTTTTAAAAATGCTTAATTGAAATTGATACAATGTTCAGGGATGTTGATTTTCATACATGAGACAAGTTATAAATGAAATACTTTTATGTTATATTTTTTCAGGGAACAGATGTAAAACAAGAAAAACAGCTTTAATAACAGTAATGGTAATAATAAATTTATTTATACAGTGCTTTTAAAGAACTCAAAGACACTTTACAGGGATAAAAGGATAAAAGTTCAAATTAAAAACTATACAGAGAAAACAAAGTGACAAGAAAATAGAGAGCTAACAAGAGGGCCTCCAACAAACAGAAAAACAGTTAAAAAGTGCATGCAGAAAACGAGAATAAGTATATATTGTTTGTGAGATAATACTGGAGAAATTATAAGTTAAAGGCGGTGCGAAACAGGTGTGTTTTTAATTTGGACTTGAAGGCGGTGAGGTCTGTGGTGTCCCGGATGTGTTGTGGGAGTGAGTTCCAAAGGGAGGGGGCAGCAACAGAGAAGGCTCTGTCCCCCCAGGTTCAATGCTTGGTCCGAGGGACAGTCAAGAGGTTTGCGTCTAAGGAGCGGAGGGTACAGGAGGGGACGTAGGGGTGGAGCATGTCTCTAAGGTAAGAGGGGGCCTGGAATGCTTTATGGGTGAGTAGGAGGATTTTGAATGGGATGGGGAGCCAGTGAAGATTCTGGAGGACAGGTGTGATATGATCCTGAGAATGGGTATGGGTGAGGAGGCGTGCAACGGAGTTTTGGATGTATTGAAGTTTGTTGAGAAGATTTGTGGTTGTCCCATACAGGGTGCTGTAACAATAATCAATGTGTGATGTGATGAATGCGTGAATGAGGGTTTCAGCTGCAGAAAAAGAGAGAGAAGGGCAAAAGAAGCTTTTAGCTCTTGTAGAAATGAACCCATTGATTTTTCGGTGAACCTATGCAGTGATGAGAAGGTGTGCCAGTATTAGACATTTGTGTAATTTGCTGATATGCCAGTCTATCACACTGATAATATTGTACATCCAAAAATACTTTAAATCCAACATTCTGATCAGGTTTATAAAAAAATGAAAGACCTGATCAGAATGTTGGATTTAAATGACCACCCAAATAATATCTCTTCCTCTATGTGATGACCTCAGGTCCTGAAGTTCGCATCAATACCTGTTTAAAACTTTTTAGGTAGTGAACATGTGGAAAACTGCACTCTCTTCATAACAAATTCTGGATCTGTGGCTCTCCAGCTTACCACCAAAATTCAGTAAGTTCATCCTTGATTCATGACTAACATTCTTAAAAAAATTAATCCATGTCTGTTGGAAATCTTTTAGTTAAAGACAGAGAGACATACAAATGAAAGCAAAAAACATAACTTCTGTAGCAGACATAATGATCCATAAGAAAAGAGGATAAGGAGAGTCATCATGCTGTGAGTGGTAAGATTTGCAGCTAAGGGATTGACTCTCCTTGCCACTGTCAGCAGCATTTAGTTGCGTAGGACACATTAATTAGATCCAAATGTCCATAATAATATCCATATATTTAAGATTTGTTTCATATTTTCATGTCATCATCGGCTAAATCACAATAATCCACTGGAACAATTAACACTGGGGATATATTAAAAGAAATAGCTAAAATCTAAGTTGTACATTTGTGTATATTTTCTTTCTATTCAAAGAAATAGTTTGCATTAATAATCATTTATTTCTATAGAAAGAGGAGAAAGAAAAATCTCTTTCACAGATGAGTGATTGTTGGCTGCTTTCATTCTAAAATTATTCATTATATTTTTCTCTCCAAAATAATTTAAAATGTGAATGAAGAGCTGATAACAACAGGAATCGATTAGCAGAACCAGAATTGAAATTTGAGTACATTTGCATGTCAAATTGTCCAGTTATCACGCAGGGTTAAAAAATAGAACGAAAACACTTAAATTCTGTGTAACACTGCTGGAGTGTGATCAAATTAGGCCTCCGGAAAAATATCTCCTCTGGGGCTTGGCAAGCTCAGTGCATCATTCTCGAGTGTATTTGACAATTCATTTATCGTGCCAAGAGTTTTTTTTAAGAGACAGGTGTTACTAGGTAGATCATCATCAAAGTGGCAACGTCCTCCTGTGACGCATAAACACTCAAACTGGTGTCAAGTGCAGAACAGACGCTGAGAGTGGGCGTTGTTGGTGCTGGTCCTCCAGGATTAGAGCTGAAAACAAACTTCAAGCAAACACACACATAAAAGTGCACACACCAACAGCGAGCAGGAGAAGAAAAGTGATAAATTATGTTGTTTTGGTCTGTGGGTCTTTGTAAATTGAATTGAGAAAAGTGAGGATAGCAGGAGAAGTGAGAAGGAGACTGAGATGGAGAGGAAGAGGTGAGGTGGAGAAAAAAACAAGGGAAACTGGGTCAGGCAGGAGAGCAAGGAGGTGGGGCAGAGGGGACGACTGGACTGTAGAAACATTATTGACACCCCTCTCCTCCCTCCTCCTCACCCCTCCAGTGTCCACCCCCAGTCTCTGACCAGCAATTACACCTCTCCAAATTATGATCTATACCGGCAGAGTAGAGCTGACCACGGATGGAGATAGATGGAGATAGATTGAACCTTATCTCCTCCCTCTCTCCCTCTTGCATTCTCTTACACTCCCTCCTTCTCTCTCTCTCAAGTTTTTGCCGATGGAGACAGATAGCGCCGGGCCCCTGGCCTCGGCCCCTGCAGATTGATTATTGATCAGGAGGACAGAGATGGATTGAGGGGTGGAGAGGACACCGAGGAGTGGGGAGAGAGAACCGTGGAGTGGGGAGGTGCAGGTGGTGAAGTGGGAGGATTTTACAGGAATTTATGTTTTTAAGAGTGGGTTAAAGGATTGAAGAGTGAGGGAAAGAGGAGGAGGAGGGGGGAAGGAAGTTGGTAAGGCAAAGCTTTTCTTTCTTCGCTATCACCTTGAGAGGGAGCTATTGACTAACCTGCAGATTTACTGCCAAAACTAAAGTGTTTTGGATTCTGTTCAGGACTTCCAGGTTACAGCTCGTTTTTTGTCGATAAATGCCCGACACTGACTTTAAAAATGCTTTAATCATTGCTATGGTGCTAACACTACATTACTGAGGGGCAGCTGTTTTAGGAATGTAGTGAGATAACTTTAAGTGTCATCAGGAAGCAGTTAAGATGGATTAAAGTAGTCTGTTTTATTAAAATATTAACTTTATTTCTTCTACAGCAGCATGTCATACTCAAGACTGTCAGACTTGACACAGTAACTGTGAAAGGTTAAGGTACAAAATAACAGTAGATTTTTAAACTGCGTAAATTATTTGCTATTTGAATGTTACAGTAGCGCTGTTAATGTACTACAACAAGGCTGCACAGAGATGCTACATATCTAAATTTGTCCTGCACACACGCTGATAGAAAACAAGGACACAACTACTTCTCTGAAATCTCATTTTACTTAAAACTCCAGGCTCATTGGACAAGCTGCTTGTGCCTTGTGATTTTTTTAATGTCGCCAAGGTCGTACAAGTAGCGTCTGGTGTGCACGCACCTTAAGAGTTGATGGTTGGTCCTGAAACCAAACCAGTTGAGAGCCACTGTTTAAGGAGGTCAAAATGTTTGAGAGAAATAGAAAACTGCTGGGTGATTTATATTAGCATTAGTCTATATTAGTTCCTTAAATTGAATATATGAACTTTGCTGCGACAAAATATAGTCAGATATGTAAGGAATCACGTAAGTATTAAATTTCATCTGTATAATGTGCAAATGTGTAAAAGATTGTCCCACTCCCCACTGTGGGTGGTCTTGGGCCCTCCGAACTCTGCTCAGATGATGTTCTGGAATCTGCTGGGGCCACTCTCCTAATTTGGGGTCACAGCCCTGAGTGCATCTGTTAACAAGGGAACCAACGCCGCCCTCACTCTCCACATTTCCTTGAGTTCCTCTTTCAGCTCTTGGTTTTTCTCCAGCTTCTGATGTTCCTTTTTTAAGGAGGTTACTGTCACTTGGGATCACTACATCTTCCACCAATGCATTCTGACGTTTGTACACAACAACTTTGTCCACTTGGTTAGCCGTAGAAATGCTCCAGGATCTTGTTCTGATCATTCTCCACCAGCTTTGGAGTTGCCGACCATTTCAGCCTCAGAGCTTGCAGCCCATTCTCTGCACAGATGTTTCTGTGAAATTTGCCAGTTCCTTGTCACTCCTTGTATGCTTTACATAACTACTTCTAAAAGTACAGCCCCCTGTGTTGGGATGAATTGTTTCAGGGGTCTGCATCTTGTGCTGAGAGCCTCCTTTGCTGCCATGAGTAGGACCTCTGTGATAGCCTTCAGTGCATTTTTGTTTGTTGGATTTTCTGATGCCAGCAACTTCATTTACGTAGCACTTCGTTGCTTGAGGTCATCATCATGATCTCCTCATGGATCTTGGTTGTTTCATCATGGCTTTGACACTCACTTGTCCTTGGCCTCCTTCAGGAGTTTCCTTGTTTTGGTATCAGTGTCCTTAGTCTCCTTCTTTGGCCAGGTTAGTATTATACCAGATGATACACACCACCAGCAACAGTGGTCCTTCAGATGCTTTGCTGATATATAAAACTACCTTTAATTAATACGTGTCAGCTGTTTTTGTGCAAGTGACAGCCCTGTAAGAAATAGGTTATATATGTTATCAACTTATCATCTTTGAGTGTAGGCTGGTTTTGTGCGTGTGCCAGCCTTTGTGTAGAGAAAGGGTGTTTGTGAGTATGCTGATGTGTAGGGAAGGTAAAGCCGTCTCCCCCTCGGCCGACAGATGGCTATCAGCAAGGCTCCAGTGAGTGAGTGCTGCTTTACAGCCCAGCCAAGAGGTTAAGCTGCAATCTTCACTGTCTCTCTTTATTTTTTCCCTCAGTCCTTGTACCTTTCATCTCTGTGAGCGTTTGTGTGTGTTTGCTCATTTGCACTCCTAAAGTATGTGCGTGCGTGTGTCAGCATGTGTGATAAAGGAACAGAAGGAGCCTGTTGGCTGGTGTGTGTGAGTGTGCTGGAGGCAGATACTGGAGGAAATAAACGGCAGGCAGGCTGCTGCTCTGCTCAGAGTTTACACCGGGTGCCATCACTGATGGCTATTTCTGACTGTGTGTCCTCCAGAAGTCATTATTTAACTTGAAAATATTGAATCACCCCCCTTTACCCCCGAGGAGAACACAAACACTAGAAAAACAGATTTGGTTTACCACTGTCTTCATATTTCTGTTATTTTTTTCTTTTCTCTTGACATCTGAGGTGGTTCTGGTCCGTCCATATGTCCCTCAGCCCGAAGGCAGAGTGGGAGACGTGTCCCATGCGTTAGTGTCTCTGAGGATGCAGTATGGAATTCTAGGTGTCTAAGTCAGCCCCCTGGAGGCATCATTTGGCCACTCAAAGCCTGAGGGAGAACCTGGAGCTCAACCAGAACTGGGCATGTTCAGTTCTATTTTTGTGTGAGAAAAGTCAGGATGGTAATAAACACCGTCATGTACAGAAAAATACATGATGTATGTAGTAGTTGTTGCACATACAGAGGGAGAGTTTTGCATTGTTGTAAGTCTTCTAGATGCGGCCTGTCCCATTATCACAGATATGACACCATATAATGAATACTTCACAGATAAAATAGCAAGACTTGTTTTTATGTGAGGAGTTTTTATGTTCTTCTTGTGCATGGATGGGTTCTTTCCAAGTTCTCCAGCTCTCTCCTACAGGGCAAAAATATACTTGTTTGGTAAACTGGTGACTCTTTGTTTCCCTATGGTGTGAGTGTAAGGTTGCCTTGTTGTTTGTCTCTAGATGTTAGCCTTATGATTGGCTGAGGACCATTCCAGTGTGTACCTTACTTCTGGCCTAATAACGAAAGGGATGGGCTCCTGCCCCAACCAAGAGAGGGATGAAACAACACCGATAATGGATGGTTTAAACTTTCCTTTATTTATGAAAAATAGCAACATCTGTTAACATCTGTTAAAGTCTAACTAAAACTACAATAAATTACTTAGCACTCATTCAATGAAAAAAATTTAGGTACTGACTAAGGATTGACCGATACATCGGCCGGCCGATATATCGGGCCGATATTTGCGTTTTTTACTTCAATCGGCATCGGCCGATTCGCGTGTGGGTTCGCCGATGTATTATTCTGTGGCCTGATTTACAGACAGGCATCCACGGGCAGCTACATGTTACAAGTTTTTCAGTCAGTGTCAACTCAGCTGACCCTGACTGTGTGTGTGTGTGTGTGTGTGTGTGTGTGTGTGTGTCTCACTGGGGAGGAACAGCCATCATATCGATTGGGATAAAACTTAATTAAACTGTGATTAAACTATGAGAGAATGTTTTGTACGTCGTGGCCAAGTAGCACTGTGCTCCGCTTTTAAAGTCAAACCGTAGCGGCGATGTGCAGCTCCGTTCACCGTTGTCACCAACTAAGTTACTGTCAGGGTGTCTTTTCGTCCTCCCTCGGGATCACTCGGCTCTATCCGTTGATGCTCGGCTCCTCCCTCGGGATCATTCGGCTCCTCCGAATGCAGCAGAGCAGGGAAGTTTGCACATTGAATAGTGTTGAATATTTATTCCTTTTAAAGTTGATACTGCCGTTTAAAACTTAACTTGTGGCTTAATGTGCATATGACATCAGTTGTTTTCCTGCTGATTTATGTTCTGGTGTTGCCAAACCTGACAGCAGCATAGTAGCCAAAGACGTGATCATTTTATTTTGTGCAGAAAAATTAAACCATGGCAGTCTTAAGTTATAAATCAAACACTTTCTGTTAATGGATGCTTTTCAGGTTTATTATATAATTCCAAGTTGAAACCTGTAATATTTGTCATCATTGTGTCATTTTTTAAATGTAAATAGAGGGAGCAAAAGCAGTATCGGCCACATATATCAGCCCAAGAAAATCGGCAGTCCATAATCGGTCATTGGCTAAGGGTGATGGGAAAAAATCGGTATCGACATCGGCCCTAAAAAATGCTTATCGGTCGATCCTTGGTACTGACCAAAATCAAAAGCAACTAAGTACTATCCTAATAGGTTGAACCTTTCTTTGTTTAAAAACCTGATCTAGATTAGTTTTAAAGCAAATTTTGCGTCAAGTGATGTCGTTATTTACATCCCTCATGGCTGCAAACTCAAAATAAAGGTGATAATTAAAGTTTTGGAAAGTGCAGCTCACTCTTTGCCTCTCATCCTTCATGCTGTATAGAACTCTTAAGCTTATGAATGAATGGATGAATATTTATTTTGAAATTGTAAAAGAAAATAGTAATTGAAAAATTTTTGGACAAACAAAAAACCAGTACAATGAAAATTCAGTAGTTTCAGCAAACAATCCAAAAACAAATCTAAACAAACTGAAAATTTGCAGTTATCATTGAGGACAAAAAGTAACTCTGATAGGGCTGGGCAATGTATTGGTCAATTAGATTTATAATAATAATAACAATAATGATAATACTGATAACAGGAATAATAATAACAGCAGATCAAATAACAGCATGAAGGACATATACAGTATATGTGACATTAACCAAAAATCACATCAGCAAACATTATTATTGGAGAAAAAACGGACCTTAAATCAGAAGATAAACAGATCTTTGAAGAGGTTATTTGCATTCAGCCTTTGATGTCAATTTGTGATGTACTGGGATTATTGAAAGGTGTTTTACCAGAGGGTTATTAATAAAAGGGATTAATAGGGAGAATAAGTTGCAAGGTTGCTATACTATAATATTTGTATATTTTGATTTAACTTGAAAATGGGTGCAAAATCTGTATCAGAAATGATTTCCCAATCAGTAAACACTGTCATTGCTATTGGTGATTGATTACAGATGCAAATAATTGCTGAATACTTTCATAATTAGGCATTCAATTCATAATAGTGTTTTGTGCATAGCACAGGTTATAGACTCAAATGACTGCAGCTTGCTCTGTATGAACAGATTTTTAAATAACCTTTAGAAACAACGTATTGTGATTGGCAGTATTTTGTCAAATATTTCAGTGGTATTTTACACAGCAGCACAGCAGTTCTCTGCTGATCGATGATAGAGGGAAAATATCTATGTCCTGCTTTACTCCCCTACTCATCAGGGTGAACATTAATAAAGAAAATATGATATTACTAATACTAACAATTACAAACATTATAGGCTTGTCACAATAAACAATGAATCAATTAATTAAATGATAAATAAAACAAACTCGATAATTTTGCCAGCCTCGATGTATTGACGTGCATGCATGTTTGTCTTCCTCACCTCTCTCTACCAAACAGGCTGGATGACAAGAGGGTTAACTATGTGCATCTGCCCGGCGAGTTGGTTCTATTACAGAATGAACAGAGTGAACCCTCCTGTCAGTCATTCAATCTGAGTGCTGCAACTGAGCGTAGTGAGAAGTAACAAGGAAGCAAATGCAACTTTTGAATGAAGGCACATAAGTGATGATTTCTGAGCCAAAAGCCACAGCCCCAGTGGGATAGTATTTTGTTTTTAAACAGAATGAACAAGGTGTGAGCCCATGAACACCTACAAGCCGGTATGTCGTATTTGTACAAAAGTAGTGGCGACGAGGAAGTGGAATACGACAATTTTTTGCATGTGCTCCTCAAACACAACTATCTTGTCCAGTTTTCCCAGCCAGGAACAAAACTGCTTGAGGTGCAGCAGAGCTGTTCCTGCAGTCAACGCTTACTTAGCCGTTTGGTCGGCAAAGTGAATATAAATAAAACAGCACAAAATGGTGCACGCTCACAGACAGTGTTTTTGCTACATTGCAAAAGACAGGCAAAAAGCAGTTGAAAAAACAGCGTCTCTGGGAAATGTTACGAACGTTTGACAGATTGTACGAATTGCCTGGGAGAACACACGTCACAAACAGCAATTCTTGAACTGCAAACTCCATTCCGTTGATTATGTTTGTTTAATTTGTTTTCATCTAAAGCTCTTGGCATTCTAATTACGGCGTCAAATACGCTTGAGAAATTTATTGCATTTAATATGGCGTACTCGCAATGTAATGCCATATAATATCATCACATTGAAAAATGGTCAGAATATAATTTTGACAGTAATATCGTTTATGGACAATAATTTGTAGGAATGTTATTGTCCAGCAAAAATTGTTATCGTGACAGGCCTACAAACCTTACATACTTGGACTGATGAAAGGAAAAAAACAATTTCCAACTTTCTAGTTGTGACCGTCTAAACTGTAAATGCAGGGGATGTGGCAGTACTGAAAAGTGTCATAATCACATAAATCTAACATACAAATATGACAGAAGACCATGTAATATGATGCATTGTTGCTGACTCTATATAACTCCGTTCATATAATATTTATGACATAATTTCTGAACTTATCCACAGCTCATGAATCACAGGCTGGTAGACCAGCACTTTACAACTTATCTGGAGTGTGTAATACATCCTGACGTTTAGCAAGTTAGTGTTTACAGCATTAAAAGGCTTCTTTCAGCCACATTACACATGCACATCTCCGGGATTGGCTGGGTGGCACCGGGGTTAATGAAGTTTCTCTCTGCTGCGCCACAGAGGAGAATTATCTAGTAGAGCGAAAGATGGCTGGCTCTCTTTCCGAGTGTCAACAAACAGTGGGGGAGACCTCCACAAACACCAAGATTTAACTGGTCATATTTAGCTGTATTGTGTATTATTTGGTGAAAATGTAATACGTCTGATCACACAAGCAAAGTCGTCCAGACACGGAGATATGTGGTGGATGTACTCAGCACCCACACTCCCGTTAAAGAACTTCAGCAGGAAGCACATACACACCACCAAACATTTGCAAACAAACTCACAAATGCATACAAATATCTTAGCGGGCTAGTTTGTGAAAAAGTTCCCTATCCCTCAGATCACAGTTGGATGTTTGCAAATCCTCATGGAGCCAGTGCAGCCAATGAGGGCGAGAGAGAAAATGTGCAAATTAGGAGAAGAGAAGACGAAGATGAGAAAGGCACCAAAGAATGAAAAGTATAAAAGAAGTGTGAAATATCCTCAAGGCCTCCTGGTGTATCAAAGAGCATGGCCAGCTGTGTGTTTACCAGCTATGAGCATCAACAACACACATGCAAAGCCTTTTAAATCATCTGAAGAAATCTCTGGATGGAAAGACTGCTGATACTGATAATCCTTGGTGGGAAATGTGGCACTTATGGAAAGGCTCTCTGAGAGGAAGGACATTTGTGTGTATGCTTATGTGCATGCTTTCATATGGCTTTGGTGGGGCCTAAATGTTTTATTCATGTTTCCTCTTTGTTTCTTTCTGAGACGCTGTTCTTGGTCTGTTTACTGAGAGACAAGTCTGACATAAATGAGAAAAGCAGTTAAAGAAAGTAATTGAAACCTTTGATTGAGAACAACTGCATGATGGCAGAGACTGAAAGGCACCGTGGTGGGTCACTGGACCTATGAACTTACACCTCCCATATTTAATCCAGGCAGAGAGGACACTTGTGACAGAAATCAGAAGTCTTGACACATGAACTCAAGCATGCTATGGCCACGAGGCAAAAGGACATTTGTCTTCGTCCCTCTTAAATAGGGATGTAATGGTTACCGGTAAAATGGTAAACCGTGGGAAAAGTTTCCCACGGTAATCATTACCATGTCCAATTAAAATTACTGTTATACTGTGTTTGTTTACCACACTGCCTCAGTAACACTGCTCTATGACTAGAGAAGCTGAACTATGTATCTGTCTTCGATTAAGCTGCCTCACAGGAGGCGTGCATGCGCAGTTTGCATTGTTTGGCCTCTGAGCCTGAGAGCGAAAGTTAGAGACACAGTGGAGACTTTTCCTCTCAAAACGGACTCTGAAGTCTTGTTGAATTTTGGATTTTACAATGATGCCGAGGGGAAACTGACAGAAGACAATCTCCCTGTTTAAACATGAAGCTGCTGTGAAAGAAAAAGACGTGCGTGGTTTAAACTGCTGTAAGTCCTCGAGTAAATGAACTGAAAAAAATAGATTGAGTGTGACTGTAAGCAAAATAGGTTACATTTATTTTCGGCTGTCTCAAAACTTTGAACATGTTCATTTACAATTGTTTATGAAGAGAATCCTCTTTAAAGTTGATTTCTGTTTTTTTCTTTTCTTGTAATTACACACAGTTTTAGCATTTGTTACATAATAATAACAAATGCTTGCTAGACTTGTTTACTTTTATTTCTCATGAAAGAAGAGTAAAAAATGCACTCAAAGGGCATTTCATGACACATTTATTGACAAAAAGACCAAAAAGGAAGTGTTGTGATTATATTAAAGGGTTAAATGATTAAAATTCTGTGTAAAAGTACTTTTTTAACATTTTGAGCACACTGCAACAATACCAGGATAATAATGATAATCATTATAATTTTGGTCACAATAACCACGATACAAAATTTTCAAATCGTTACATCCCTTCACTTAAAGTGTACACTTGTATGTTCCAAAACACATTTTTGAGATATACTACTAGTGGGAAATGAACATGATGCCATATAAATTTTGACCCAAGACTTCTGAAATCAGGTCATTTTGTCAGGATGAAATCTTCAGAAGCTATCGTGAGATGAAGCATGTACAACAAAAGATGACCAGAAAGCTCCAGGACTTTTATCCTATAACCTCAAAAGGCAGTTGTAAGGACTTCCTTGTGTCATGTTGAAGGAAGGATGAAGGAAGTCACTGGAAGCATGTTCTGTGATATTTTGTTCATAGGGTAGAAAAGGATGATCTGGAATAGTGATGGGAATGCAACGATTTTATTGACACCAATGTCACAAGCAATTCTGCTTATTAATAATCTTTAACCAGTCACTCAATGATTAATGTGGTTTTCTTCTGTGGGCAAAAGTTGCATAGCTTTTCAGTGTGCTGCATAGACAACCGCTTCTGCAAGTTATTGATGTTTCCATTCACTGAATTTTTTTGTTGTGAAAGTAGTAAGGCTGTCACCTGGTATTCAAAATTCAAATAACCGTTCGAACATGGGGATAAATATCTGCAACTGACTACTAAATAAATATTCGAATGTAAAATATTGAGTGTAGCAGCACATCAGGGCACCTGGAGCGATGAACAGTTTCATCCAAGAGAGGGCGCTCTCAACGCAGCTCGATCGTCAGCCACATACGCTGCACTCTTGACCTCAGTAAACAAAGAGTTGCAACTCTGAGTGGACAATAACAACACCAAATTATCTTAGGAGCACTGTATGGAAGTATTTTGAGTTTTACACTGTTGATAACAAACTTAAAATCAAAGAATCTAACAGGTAAGGTACTCAAAGTTCTCAAAAATGTTACTTCAAATAGGGCTGGGCGATATGGCGTAGAAATAAAATCCCAGATTTTTTCCCACAATACTCGATTTACGATTTTAATCGATTTTTCCATCCCTGAAAGAAGCAAAACTGCCAGTGACATAAAAATGAAACAAATCAAGTTTTGCCTTTATGTTGTCTAAATGTTTCCCTCTTAAAGTCAGAATCTGGGTCATAGAAGGTTGATTATGTAGCATAAACGTAGGCAGGTTTGTCTACATAAACACTAAAAGGCTGAGGTGTTTTTACAGCATTAGCCTGAAGCTCTTTGATCAATATTTAATCTACTTTAATAACAAATACAAGCCTATAAAAGTGCTTGTGCAAACCCTTCAAGACTGACCATCATGAAAATACTACTACAATAATACTACTTACAATTGGACTAAGGCAAGAAAAAATCTAGATTTTAATTTTTTTAAATCTTCTGCAGAAAATAATTTGAATTAATCGATTTAATTGATTTTTTTTCCCAGCTCTACTTCAAAATGAGTGCATATCATATGCCTCACTGTGGCGGGCTGTGGTAACATGTTATACATATGGGATCAACAAATGGGTAAAATTTGAATGTTTTTTTCCCTTGTGAGTTGTTAACAATAAAGAGGCTTTAAAAATCCTAAGATAGCGTCTGAGGCAGAGTGAGGAGGTATGTATGCACTGTTCAGCCTGTTTCCCAGTCTTAGCTTCAAACTTGATTTGCAGGTCTGATTCCCAGGCAAATATTATTTTGTCCAGAGTGGACAAGCTATTAAATTGGATGGGCTAATAAATTTGGGAAATGTTGCCACCTGCAGCTAGACCCTAATCCAGTATGACATCAAATATATCTGTGTTTATATTTGGAAATGAATAGTGGTTTCTGGAAAAATTAAAGACCTGCAGTTATCCAAGAAGTGGGCTTTCATTTGCGCTGTTAATTTTCCATTTTGTGCTGGATTTTTTGTAACCCAATTATCCAGATTTTCTGAGGAATCGTTTCAGCCCTAGAACAATACTAATCTCTTTTCTGCAAAAATAAAATTAAAAAAATAATAATTCACAATAAATAATACACATATCTTAAAATGGTAAGATTCTCAAGGTTTTAAAAAAGGTAAAAATCTGAGAATTTTGTAAGCATTTGAACAAAACAAAACCTCAGGGCTTCTATCTACATTGAGGAAGAATACAAGGCATTGCAATACTAGCATGGGGACATCAGTGACACATTGTTTTCTTGGATGTGGATTTGTACAAAGGATTTCATATTTGCAAAAAAGAAAAAAACATTAAAATCATTATACTTTTAAAAAGTTTGCAAGTTTTATCTCTGGACTGTATACCCAGAAGGAGAGGAGAGGGAGACCGAGAGAGAGACCCTCAGTTGTAAACAGAGGCTCCTGATCAAGAGGGTCCTGGGTTTCGCTTTCATTTTTAGGAGCATGTACTTAGGATAATTATTGTATCCTCGACTTTGATTCTGATAGTCAAATGTTACTCTTTAAGTTTTGTGTTTATCTTCTAAAAGGACAAACAAAAGGTACAACTGTGCCAGGGTAGACAAAATGTTATGAACTACATACTGCCTTACAGCTGTGATTTTGGTATTCCAAAAAATGAAAATAAATAACATTATAGTAATTCTAATTAAATCAATAAAAGTAAAATTCCAATTGTATTAAATTCATATATACACTTATGCATTCATATATGAATAAAAATAAAATTCTGGCATAGAATCACTTCAGGATGTGTTCAATCAGTGCTCCATCTCTTATTCTTCGACATTCTGACCCCAGTGAGGGTCCATACTGTTTGCTTTGGTTGAATGAAGAGTAAATGTTTGATTGATGTAAGCTTGAGCTTCCTGTGGATCTAGGAACGTTTTTTCTCTGCCATTTTGGGTGATGCTCAGTCTGGCCGGATGCATGATGCCAAGCAGAACTCCTTCCAGCCCTCTGAGTTGTTGCCTCACTGTATAACGCTGCTTGAGCTTTGGCCACCCACGCTGTGTAGTCTGTGAATATTAAATCCTAATATTGTTCCTTTTTTGATCTTGATTCCAAGTCTTAGCATTTGTTTTGTAGTAAGTCGGCCAGGGAACGTTTCACCTCACGATTAAAAGTTCTGCATCATCTGATCAAAGTGTTAAACTGTGCTCTGACTCACCTAGCATGGTACGCATCAATGCTAACCCGGCACTGATACCCTCTAAAGTCTTCAGATTCTACCTTGATTGCATGTACATCCATGAGCACAGATTTAACCTCCTTTTTCATCATTACAACAAAATCCAGTCACAAAAAAGAGCATTTCATTTTTGATCAAGTATGTGCAACACGGAAGTTCTATGGAGTGTATTGTAATGGTACTATTTTATGTGTAAGGATACGCAAGTGACGTCAACCCAGGGAGCCCACTGTTATGTTCTGACTCATGTCAATAACGTCCATGAAGACAGATACCGCGTCCAGACAGTAATTCTATATAACAGGACATGGAGTTGGGTCTCCTCTCACTCGAGGTATAGGATGTATCTGGTGAACTAGGCCCCAGTGTGGATAAAGCAGTCTGATCTCTTTTAGTGCGTCTGTGAGCCATTGTATGATATTGACAGTTGACCCAGCACTTTATTGCATTTTACCACATTTCAAACACAAAATTAATCAACTCAAGATTAATATTTTGTATGGCCAAGCACCATGCATGTTGCACCTCTGCTTGCTCCGCCCATTTCACCTATAGTTGCTTTGATAGGAAATCTAAGATAAGAAGCTGAATGAAGTAGTTATTAGAAATAAAAGGGCATTTTAAAATTGTGAAAAAAAGTTGCACACTTTATTTTGAATGTGCCAGTGGTTAAACCTTGACAGTGCTAATAGTGGCATGCATACCTTAAAGTGCAGACCCCTGTGCTTAAAAAAAATCTGTGCAAAGCTTTTTAATAATCTCTTGAAGGATTTGTAGGAGAGAGGGTTACCAAGGGGTGCCGAACTTGACCTGCAACCTCCAACTTTCAAAACGATATTTGTTCATTGCTGTGCCATAGTTAGACCTTTCTGCAAATTGGTTCATTCTCTAGTCTAGGTGCACATTTGTACCAAGTTTAAAATAGTCCAAAAATAACTGGTTTACATGGCTTCAAACCGTTTGTATGTATGTTTGTAAAGACAGAAGGATGTATGTTGTAAATAAGAACAACTGAAAAACATAATACCACAGACCTCGCCTGTGAAGACATTAAAACATAATTTTAGTTAACGTGGAGGAAGCGCAGGCATGACAGTTCCCTATAAAAGTCCTTGCAAGGTGTGTGTTGTAGTGTATATGTGCGTGTGTCAAGCCAACTAGAGACAAATTTCCTTCTGATTCTGATGTGAGTGTGTGAGTACATGTGGGAATTGCTCTGTTCATAACTGGTATAATATGGCCCCTCTAAAATGTTTCCTCATTTAAAAAAGTTAAATGTTGGTATAAACATAAGGAAAAAAATAGTATTAACCTGTTGGTTATCATTCAGATGCATCCACAAAATATAGATGGCCTTCTCAGGAAAACTGATTTTGTTTGGCAAACCAAGGACAGGTACATATATCTGATCGTCCTGCCATTTATAAGAGCCAGCAGTACTTGACAAGCACAAACAAGGCCGCCTGTAATAGGATGCTTTTTGTGACAGGAGTTGGTTTGAGACAAATTTTCTTAAGGAATTATTGTGAATCTGTGATGTTTATTTGTCATTGTACGAAAGGACCAGAACTTGTTTCCTGCCTTTCAAAGCATTTACCCAAAAAACACACCAGTTGTCACAATTTTCGCAGATAAAGTAGTTGTTTGTGTTAGATTATGTTTTAGCCTAACTGTATTATAGGAGACATTTAGCTCACACTGTTCTCACACTATTATAAACCAGCTTGCTTGTTTCATGAGCAAGTTTTGCATTATAAGGGAGTAAAGGTGCTTGAAAGTTGTGACTCTTTCCTTGTTTATGTCTTTGAAACAAAAGACAACAATTTCTAACAGATTCAAACAAATTCATTTACAAAACATGAAGAGCTGTTTTTTGTTTTGTAAATAAACCTGATGGTGGGGCTGCTCCATTTTGACAAAAAAATAGCCTTAGGATTATTTTGATTGATACTGAGATTTTGATAAATAAACACAACAGCCCACTGATTTAGATCAGTGTATCACCTGTATTTATAGTCATAAAACACTTAACATGTCAACAATCAGAACAATTGACAGTAAAGCGACAAATATAAATGCAGAAAGCTAATGTAAAAAAGAATAAATGAAGTTAAAAGAATTTACAACATTTTTTGATACTCTGAGCAAAATGTGAGCCTAGAGTCTTTCAGGGAAGTGGACAACTGTTCATATTTACAATGGCAGCAGGAGTTCAGAGCACTGTCTGCTATTTGAGTTGATAGCCAACTGTGTGTGGCAGCTCTTTGTGAGCTGCTGAATGTATCTGCTTCACCTGTTAGGATGAGTACAGCTGCCCTGCACATCTGTGAAGTTGTCCTGTCACTGGAGGTATGTGGTTTTGACTCATGACGTTCATGCAACCTAGATCAACTCATTCTTCTTTTAACTTATGGTGGTCGTCATCTTGAACCAGCTCCTACTAAGCAGTTGGTTGTTCAGGTTTAGAGAGAACTACACAAACTGACACTACAATGGAGGTTTTTCCTCACGAAACGGAGTCTCATGTCTTGTTTAATTTTGGATTTGATGACAGTCACCCTGTCAAAAACATGAAGGTACCGCAAAAAGAAAAAGACAATAACAACTACTGTAACTCCTCGAGTGAGTGAGCTGACTGAGCTGGAGAGAGAAGATTAAGTGAGCCATTTCAGAGTGAATTATAGGTGGTTTATCAGTATTTTCTGTGGAAATAATGTATAAACCTTGCAAATAATAGCATTAGATTCATTCAGGGGTGTGTTTTTGCTGTTCTTTTGCTGAGTATTGGCAGTATTTTGTAATGGATTGTCTTTTTCCAGCATAGTTTTGTTAATTAATGGGTTTCATCTGTCGTAATTTGGAATAATGGAGGAGGAATAGTCGAGGAGATCAGCCAGTGAGAGGGGAGACCAGAGGAGAGTCATGAAGGGGGCTACCTACTTCAGGGACTATCAGTAAAAACAAACAAAACAAAACAAAACAAAACGCCTGAACATGGTCTAATATAACAAGCTGTAACATGGGCACTAATGCCTTAGGCTAACAAAATTGTGTGAGTGTTTGTATAATAGGTTAAGATTATTTTTAGTCAAATCAAAACTTTACATGATCATTTACATTTGTTTATGAAGAGAATCCTGTTGAAAGTTCAAGTCCGTTTAAGCATTAATAACTTAATATCGACAAATATGTGCCAGTATGATTTTCTATTATTTCTCATGAAAAAAAGAGTGAAAAAATTTACTCAAAGGACATTACCTGACACATTTATTGACACAAAAGACCTGTTATCATTATAATATTTAAAGGGTTAAATTATTTCAAGTGTGTGTAAAAGTACTTTTTGAACATTTTGAGCAGACTTCAACAATATTGCGATAATAATGGTGACTGTGATAATTTTGGTCACAATATTCATGATACAAAATTTCGTACCGTTACATCCCTACTGCTGACCAAAAGGTGTATTCTTGCCATGACAACTGATGATAAAGGTTGCAAAGTGCAATACCTGTGGTGGATTCATGTTGAGTCATGGATAGTCTGGATAGTTAAAAAAAGACCAAAAAGAAGAAGAGTATGGCATTGACCTACTCTTTTGTAAACAGTGGGTCAGTGTTTCAGGGCTCTGCCAGTTTTGAGGTTGCCTTTTTCTTTTTTTTTATTAATTATTTAAAACACTCATCCTACTACTTTGGTTGTACAGTATCTCTTTCTTTCCTTTTTCTTTACTTTTATCTATCTTTTGGTCTGATCTGTTTACATTTTGATGCCATATATAAATAAAGGAAAGAGGGTAAACCCATGAGAATCGAGGAGAAGCTTGATATTGACCCTGAGCTGCATGAAAGGTGAGGAAAAGAAAGACTGAAGACATCAAAAGTGAACAGAACAGAAGAAAATGGTAAAAATAAATTGTGAATAATGTATATTGCCGGCCTCTTAATGCTCTGCTGTTTAATACTGGCCTAAATCCCTCAACTTCTCGTAAAAAACTTCAACAATTTCGCAGTCGAGTAATCTTCCGATTTAATAACCTTAAGCTTCCCTAGCTCCATAAATCTGACGTTCTTACGCCTTCCCTCCCCAACCTCGTCTTCCCCTCCCCATCCACCCTCCTTTCCTCCCTCATTCCAAGCCTCTGTGCATTTTATCTCCATAATAGCACAAAGCGGCCCAAGCTGCCTCGGTGGGAGAGATAAGGGAAATTCCTGCCTGTATTTTAATAGCTTCGCTCAGCTATCTCTTCCTACCAACTCCTCAGGAGCTGCCAGCCAGCACACTCACCTTGGATGCAGCACCCAGAGGAGAATCCTACAGAAAGGCACAACTGCTGAGCGACTGGTGTGTGTGGATGTGCACGTGTTGTCGGTATTTGTGTGTGTGACAAAGAGTTTGATAGTGGGCTTGGAAATATATGCCTTCAATATGTATGCATGTCTGGGTGTGTATGTGTGTATTTTAAAAAAGGAAATATTTGTGAACACATATAAAGTTCACACTCTTGGTTTATTGATCAAATATAATTCACAAATATTTCTGCTAGCATGCGTTAGCTGAAACAATAGCTGACATATCTGCACAGCTAATAAAATAGTTAATTTAATAAGCATATTTTCTTATAAGTCAAAATGTTTGTCTTGTTACAATGCCCATTATAGTCAAACTGTCTTTAATTTGATTTTAATTTTAGTTTGCCAACACAGTTTTACTTTTATATCCATTTAAATCAGGAGCTGTGGGTCTCCGGTCAATATAGTCACTTGGTAAGCAACAACACTGAGTGGGTCTTGTCCAAACTGTTGCCAGCATTTGTATCATATAGTATAGTGCTTTTAACGTATCTTATTGAAGGAGAGACAGAAAGTGTGTGTGACTATGTAGCTAGGACAGCTGTTAACACTTAAAACCACTACAGTTCAGCAATGCTACTTCAGCACATTTAAGGGTCCCATGTCCTGTTGTGTTTGATCATTTAAATAATTTCTTGGTTGTCTGCACTGATTTGCTTTAAATGGAATTTTGTCTCTGTAGAGGATCAGAAGCAGCTTTTTCCCTCCCCTTTGGAAACACTAGGGATCTGAGGGGACTTTGAGGCTATAAGAGGCTATGATAATGAGCTCTGCGCTGATTGGCTGTTCAAACAACATCTGATGTTGTGGTGGTTGGGGGGGGGGTTACAGGCCATGGAGCTGACTTTCTGCCTGTGCCTGTAAGCTATTACATAATTACCCAAGTGAAAAAGGGGGCATTTCCTTCAAAGCTTCATAGTATCTCATTTCTCTGTGAAATAAGAGTTTAGTAAAAAAAATGTGTCACGTTCTTCTGCTACCTTAGCTCCTTCAAGCAACATTGAAAGCAATAAAAATGATTTTTAAAGACATGGGACCTTTAAACGTAAGTGGTAATGTGTGTCATCGCACAACTTTACCTCCAGGATAGTTTGATGCAGTGTGACATTTTAGGGGTCCCAGAGGTCATCTTTCAGTTTATGTGTCTTTAAAGCTGGAGATATCTCATATTTTGTTTTCTCCTGGTTATCCACTGTGCAACTTTGTCTTTTATAATAGCTTCTTTCTTAAAATCAAGGCTACCAGGGCCCATTTAAAAGCATAAAAAACACCCATCACCCCCCCACAAAACAGTGAAACTCAAACTCCATGAGTCTAATTTTGTAGACCAGGTGCAGGTGTGGCGCATCTGCACTGCGCATGCGCTGTGCCGACAGGGTGTGTCCAGTTCATTTTGCAAATTTCCTGCATGGTGCAGAGAGGTGCAACCATGCCCCCGTCCCTCCCAGTGCCGCAAGTTGCAGAGAAGATGGAAAAAAGGCATGAGTGGGTTTAACACAGCTGAGTGTAACCTTCACCAATCAAATGAACGCCTCTCCTTGCCTTTAAATGTGCTGCGGGCGAGGCACAGTGACAATTTCAATCTCTCCTCCATTGACTTCAATCTTGGTAGGCTGGCGGATGCAGCTGTCTTCCCCTGGTGTGAATCCCTGGACCAGGAGAGGACGGCTTTCCTCAGACTCCCTCATTCCTCTCCAACCAACAGTTTAGTCACACGAGGAGGAAGAGGAAGGAAATACAATTTTTTTTTGTCATGAATGATTTTGTGTATCTTTTTTTTTTTTTTAAATGTATTTTTTGGGCATTTTGTGCCTTTAGGAGAGAGACAGTGGATAGGCTTGTGAAAGGGGGAGAGAGAGTAGGGAAAGACACTCTGCAAACTGGTCACAGGCGGGATTTGAACCTGGACCGGCAGAAGCATGTACATGGGGTGCTAACCACTACACCAAACCAGCACCCCGATTTTGTGTATCTTTAATGTGGCTGAGTAAATTGTGTCCAAAATTATGTATAAACAGGAGGCATATAAGCACATTTAAGGACAGAGCTGTGCAGCCAGGTGGTCTCTCCTCCCTCATGTGCTCTGCTGCTCTCCCTACCGATACAGCACATACAGTTCAGCCTCTCTCCATCTTAAGTCCTGTAATGTCTCCTCTGTGAGGTCAAAGTGGCTTCCATGGCGTAAGGCTATGTTGTGCGTCTCTCAACATGGGATAAAGAATGCACTGACACTCAATACCTGCCGTGAGGTTTTGGTGATGTGTGCACACTGTGCACCTGTCAGCTAAATTACCACTGCGCTTCGTCTGCATTGAGAATAGACCAGGTTGGAGCTGGCAGGCTTTCAGAGCACCTTCCTTTTAAAACCAAAATGAAACATTTTTGACACAAAATTGTCATTGCGCCAACATGAATCTGTCAAAATGTCCCCCTGGTGCGCTGCCACACCAATCTTGGCTCAGCTGGTCTACCAAATTGCCAATTTGGCTGCGCACAGTGGTGCGCCAGACGAAATTACCACTTCGCAGGGTGCACCAGGATCTGCCACCCTGCACCACCCAGTGCCCCCCTGTACCAGGAAATTAGGGCCCCATGTTACTGTTTTATTATCAGAACTTTGCCCTCTCCAATGGGCATTGGTCTGGACGTTTCCCTTGATGTAACATGTTCCAGACCTGGGCTAGAGACAAAATAAATTCTTTAAAAAGGGGACATGCAAGTGTAGTCTTTGAGCTAAGATAGTTGGCTCTGGGACTAAAAAAAGGTAGTTTGTGGTCATTTTAGACATGGAGCCAATTCTAGAAATACGTTCTATTGTTTACATTTTTTGTAACTGGCCGGTGCAGACACACCTCCAGTACTTTCAGGCCCATTAAGGGTCGCAGCTACACATTAGAAGCAATGATTTTTGCACACTGACACCAGGTGAGTCAAAACTGTTCAAAAACATATTACTGTTTGGTCTCTGAGTTGCTGATTGGCTGTTGAAACATGTGGCCTCGATAACATTTTAAGACCAATGGTGGCTAACTGACAGACAGATTTGGATGTCACACCATCGGCCGAGCTGTTTATATGGCTCTGTTCATGCAGCAGCAGCTGTGTCCTGCAATATTTTAAAGAGGTCCTACTGCTTTGCTAATCTTCAGTCTGAACAGTACATATGAAAATACGTGTATTTAGTTCTGATTTAACATTCTTATGCAAGGCAGCATAATCCTTTGCGTTGCATATAACTTGAAGCTTTTCTTCTGACATGGCTCTGCATTTGCATGAAGCCCAGTTTGTGCAGCAATGATTGAACCTTCTTGCTGTGGGGCATGCGCACTACCTGCTGCGCCACTGTGCCACCTGGTAGAAGGAACATGAGTAAACTAATGCCCTGTAGATACCCAATGAACTGATTTATGTTCATAGCCTCAAAACAGTAATGTAAGTAATAGTCCACTTCACGTCCAAAAGAGATAGTTTAACATTATTTTATGGACTGTAAAAAGACTGTTAAAGTGATTTATTAGAATAATAATACTCATAATAATAATAATAATTATTATTGTTAATATTATTATTATTATTATTATTATTATTATTATTATTATTATTATTATTATTACCATTACTGTATTAGTAATAATAATTTTATTGTTATTATTATTAATAATTTTATTGTTGTTCATTTAACATCTAAAAATGTACCTACACAACTTGTAACATCTTTGTAACAACCTGAGAAACGTAAATGAAACAAAATTGGATCTATATCACTGTACGGTATATTCTGTGCAAATTTTAATGATGCTGTTACCACAGATATACACAGTTGCTGTTCACAGTTTTAACATTTGACCTGTGGGTGCTTTGCAATGTAGAAGACTGTTTGTAGGGTAAACGGTACTTAAATTTTGTTACATCAGTATTAATTCCATTATTTTTCGATACTGCAGGTCTCACAAGTGTATGCATACTATATACTGTATACCAGTGTTTGGTCAAATTTGTAGTCAACAGATAACATTTAACAATGTTATAACAATGTAGTAAGCATGTATAGTCATTAAACTCTATCCTCAGAGGAAAAGAAACAAAGCCTTGTCAACATTTTAAGAAGAGAACACTGCAGTTCTTTTTGTTTGGAATGAATTACAAGGAGACTTGCTCTTATTGGGTGCTTTTGAAGGAATGGGAAATGATTTGGACACAGAAACATCTGGCTGCAGATATTTTTACTAATGTACTTTTGATTTTTGTTGGTTTTAACAATACTGTCAATAGTGCTGTGATATTTGTCTTTCATTGTAGCCATGTTTTTATGACTTTATTTGGAGGCATGGCTGCTCGATGTTTAAATATTTGATACATGTGGGTGCTTACTGCCTTGGCTAGGATGTTCTCTAATGAAAATCTTACACAACAGACAGAGTTTTCGATTGATCCCAAAATCTAAATGAAAAAACAGACATGAGAGAGATTCTGAAGCACCAAATAAAACTTTTTCCCTGGGCAGAAGGCAGCAGTGGAGCTCATCTTGGAGAAGTTGGTGCAGGGCTAGCCACTCAGTTCTACATTCATGGACATGAAAAACGTTACATTTTGTCCTAAGCATACTATCATACAGCTGGCTTTGTGTTTTATAGTTACTTATTTTTCTCTCTGAGTATTAAATGTGGGATATTACAGACCACCTCACCGGCCTATATTTCCCTGAAGACATAATAGAGGAAAGCATTATTTCTTAATTCAAATCAAAGGTTATAATTTAAAAAATTAACTCAATATCATCTGTTCTTTAAAAAAATGAATTTGTATGAAGCCTAATTTTCATAATTCCATCAGGAAACAAAAAGGAGCAACACTTTCTGTGAATTAGGAGGTCAGAATTTTTTTTTTGTTTTCTTCTTGTGCCTCATGTTGCAATGCAGAGAAGATCTTTATTAAGCTGCTGATTTTTTTTAAGGATTGAATCGTTTGTTCTTTGGTTTCCCAGTAATATTTATATATTTACAATAATCAATGAATCAAATTCTCTTCATTAATATTTTAGTCTGATAAAAATTGTATTTAAAATCACAGATATCTTCACAGTTTTACCTTGAATTACTACAGTGGGACAGTCCATAAGCTTCAAAGTAGAAAATATGGTTATGAGACTGATTCACTCAGTTTTTGTGTATATTTTTTCACATGCTGATGCGTAAAACACTTTTTTTCGAAGATTGCTTCTTTTCCCCCTGAAATAACTAAAACTTTAACTTGAGTTTGCATGTTTGGGGTGTGTAGAGCAGAAATGGGCAACAGTGGTTATCACAGGGTTAAAGTTATTACTTGTCACTTGATCACTTGTATTTTGGCAAACAGAGCTACTGTATTTATTAAAAAAGTTTCACCACGATTCATATTTCTCGACTAAAATGGATATGGCAGTGCTTGATTTTATAAGCAAAACAAAATGGACATTAATTTCAGCTACTTTTCTAATGCAAGTAACTGACTTGGAATACTAATACTTCAAATATACTGCACTTTCTGTCTATTATTTACATTTGAGTCAGTGTTGGAAAATAATATAAAATGTTAAAATCAGTTAATTTCTCGAGTTATTTCAGTGTTAAATGACATATTCCTATATGTTTTAAATGGTGCATTAAGTGAGTTGGAGGGCCACAAACAGCCAGTTGCCCAACCCTGTGGAAAAACAACTTACAGAAACTGTAAAAACTGACCATAACAACATTGTAATCTTCAAATTATTTGTTTTAAATCACCACTATTGCCCATTTGACCTGTTTCTTCAGCAACTACACCACCTCCAGATCCCTCTGCACATATTTTCAAATCAACCAGTAGGAGTCGCTGTTGCAGTTACAAGAAAATGCTCCCTCAGTGGCTTCACACCTTCACTGCTAATTGTCTTTGATGGAGCGCTGAGCCAGGCCCGAAGCACCCGGGAATGACACATTTGAAAAGTCAAGGACACAGAGCACAATGTCCCTTAATTTTTTTTGGTCTTGTGGGCCGAGTTAAGATGAAGGTAAACAGCATTTTGTCCCGACTGAATCGGCCGGTAATGGAATTGTTACCTTCAGGGACCACTTAAAGTAAAAACCTGCACCTGTTTTCCGAGGTCCGGGAACTTAATTCAATTTAATGTCTTGCACTCAGAAATTAATGAAATCATCAGAGACAAATTGTGTTTTACATTTTAGGCCCAGTAGCTAATTTTATTATCTGGAGTGCATTACAGTAGGTGGGCACAGGAATGACCTGCTGTGGGAGATTTAAGATCGGGGACAATGAACACAGTAGCTGTGGGAATCAAACCTGAAACCAGAGGTGATCCTGCTTCTGTGTTGTTAAGCACAGTCACATAAGGTCAGAAATTTCTGCCCATGTTGTTTAGGTGTCAGCGCTGAAAAACACCTGTGAATGGCAGACTGTGGCTTAGTGTTTAAAACTGTTATAGCTTCATGTACTGGAGGTGATATGGTTTCTATTTACCTATACTAATTAGCACTTCAAAGAGAGATTTAAAATTTGCATTTCACTGTCAGAAAATCCTATTACATTGTTTTGATGTATGCCTGCCAGAAATGAGCTCATCACACAAAAGCCCACATGTTCTAATGACTTTTAATCCATCTGAGTCAAAAGCAGCCGAGGTTTTTAGGAATATTAGCATCTTCTGCCGGGGACAGAGAAAAATCCTGATGCAAATATTCCTGACGACAACTGCTGGATCTTTTTGGAAATAAGGGAAAAAAAGGGGACCAGGCTCAATTCCATCACACCAGGAAGTGTGGGCTGCTGCATTCTGATAGGCTGTTTGCCAGCAAAGGCAGAGAGTGATGGAGTGTGTGGCTCACACACTGTGATGACACTGTAGCCCAGCAAGGGATGCTGTGGGATCACTGACAGTGTTTGTGAATGCGTTTGTGTGTTATTGTGTGTGTATCACTCTACATTCTTACTAGCAATTCTTAACCACTTCACAAACCGTGTGCATGCGACGCACAGTGTTAATTTTGTTAATGACAAATAGGACCAGAAAAACTTAGAACCTGCCTTTTTCCATGACAGATAGGACAGTAATTACAGCTAAACGTTTATCTTTTTTATGTATTTTTTGGGGCATTTTGTGCCTTTATTGATAGGAGAGGGGCAGTGGATAGGCTTGTGAAAGGAGGTGAGAGAGCAGGTGAAGACACTGCAAACTGGCCACAGGCTGGATTCGATTCTGGGCTGGCAGAAGTATGTATATGGGATGTGCCTGGTTCCACCAGACCAGCACCCCCTAAAAGTTTATCTTAAAAATTCTAACAGATTTTCTGCATTTTGTGACCCTCTATACAACAGACTGAAAGGATTTGGCTGTTGAACATTCAATCCCATGCACACAATCTGTCTCTGTTCTTAACAGAAGTAGATAAAAATAAAAGAGGAGTTTTAAGCTCTTTTTTACTTATACTCCACTGAAGAATTTGAGGAACATTTTAAATAACAGCAGGTTTTTATGCAGTTTGGCTGAAGAACCATGCGTTAAATGTTCACATGCAGTGGCAGAGACATTTGAGACATATTTTTTGTTGTTCCTGCCACAGCCTCTGACAATTTTAATTTTAGTTTTAAAAGTATTTAAAATATGCACTTGTTTTCCTAATGGAAATAGGGACCTCTGGCTTACACTCCTACATAGTGAGTGGGGTTATTGCTCCTCTGACACTGGATACAGGAAGAAGTAGAAGAAGAAGAAAGCTAAATGTAGCATCGTTATCATGGCAGAAGCAGCGAAAAACCCAAAGAAAAGAAGTTTAATCAGGGAGTCGACAAAAAGAGAGCAGTAGAGTAGCTAGCTAAATGCCCGGACAGGATAAACATTGCCCCAGCGTTCACTCGCTGGCGTGAGCTGAAAGACGAGGAGGGATACCCAACCAATGCTGATTTAGCTCTGTTATTGTTGGACTTGTAAGTATTTAATGATTTATTTGAAAAGAGACATGATCAGACTGTACCTTATCATTCCACATAGTTTATTTGTCTCTCAGGACATGCTGGCGGCTCACATCTCCTCCCTCTGTATGTCAGCAAAAGCAGGTTGGTGTTAAGTGCTCTGTTTTACGACAGTGCAGTTACACTCAGACCACAGAGGCCCCTAGAGAGCTGAAAGCTGGAACCTCATATAGTGCGACTTTAATAAAGATGGATAAATGTATGAATAAACAAAAAGTGATTAATACAGATAGATAAATAGTAGGGATGCAAATTATCGAGTAATTCATTAATTGATAGTTGTTTCATCTTATCGATCGATGATCGATTAATTGATAAGCGGCATTTTTTCTGCAAAGCTGAATTTCCCTCTGAATCAATAGGTTCCTTTCTACGAAAATGCTATCTTTCTTATGAAAGAGAAAATGCAAATCATATTCCTTAATTAAAGATTTATTCTTCACAGCAGGAAACAACACATTCACAAATGGGACAATGCAATAACAAGGCTACTTTGAGGCTACTTGAAACATGAAAATAAATAAGTGTAGATAGAATATGGAGTCACACTTAAATGCAAAGAAAATTTGCTTTGAAAGGATTTTGTTCATGATGCATTGTAGTAAAGTGTAGTGTTTGGCTGTGGGAAAAGGCAAGAAATGCTCTGTATTAGTGTTTTGGATGCCATTTTAAAATATTAAAAAATTATATATCTGTAATTTCTATAAATATTAATGTGTATGGTGTTTAATATAATAGTAAAATACAATTTGTAATATACTACTACTTGTGTTTATACATTTAATATACAACAATATGCTGGGGACAGAAATTTCACTCTTTTGGCGGAATCGCCCATTTATTGGCAGCATGTCTGTAGTAACCATGTCACATATCCGCTGGGTAATGCCCTCTGCCTTCGTGGAGTCTCATACTCGTCGTCTCAACGCTGCGGTAATTGAAGGCTGAGAGCTACTCGCTCCTTGCAGCACGGCTGAATGTGACGTATTGAGGTGATAATTTAGCCAAGATGTGGAGGAGTTGTACTTTAAAATACTTCCACAGATTGTGCATTTGGCGTCTTTGTCGTCATTAACCAGCTTAAAATGGTTCCATACCGAACTCTGTCTTGTCCTCTTCATCCTGCCAGCTTACCGCCTCTCGTTTGTCTTGTTGTTGTCGTCCTCTTCTTCTTCTAATAAAGTTCCGGCAGGCTGTACGCAAGGAAGCGTAATGCTGCCCCCCTCAGGTTGGGTTATATTGTTGTTGTCAGAGGCCAGCTTCTCTTGTGTTCCCGCGAGTGTGTCAAGGACGTCTGGCGTCAAGCGCGCCCCCATGCGGGCTTGAGGGGAATTACGGGTTCAAAACGCAATTAATTGCAATTAATACACTTAAATCGAGTAATTTCTTATCGACAATCGATAATCGATTAATTGTTTGCATCCCTAATAAATAGATAATAATAATAATGATAATAATACATTTTATTTATACAGCGCTTTTCAAAGACTCTAAGACACTTTACAAGGATAAAAGGATAAAAACAAGGATAAAAGGATAAAGATATACAGAGAAAACAAAGTGACAAGAAAATACAGAGCCACAAGAGGGCCTTCAACAAACAGAAAAACAGTTACAAAAACAGATGAATGAATAATAAACAAAGATTAATGAGACAGGAAGATAGATGAATAAAAAAATATTAGTATGAGTAGATGGATGAATGAATAAATAAACAACAGATTAATATAGATGATCCCGAATGATGGACCGCGCTCATTTCAACCCAAGCAGTCCCCTTACCTCAGGCATAAGCAAGCTTATCATGCAAAAACAAAACTAACACACAAAAAAACCAAAACAACACCAAAAAACTTCTTCTAAGCAAAGGGTCAAAGAAGTACACCATGTCCAAGCACAGTACTCCCTTCGAGCAGCATGGCAATAACAGAGTTTTTAAAATGTTAGAAACTGTTGAATCTGTGAGGGGCCCCTGTGTTGAATATTTGTCTTTTAAGCATTTTAACAGGAAAGGCTGTGTTATTTTAATAATGAAAAGGATCTATTTCTAAAGAGGTCTTCACAATAAAAGTTCCAAATTCACATTTTTTTGATGTACCTTCATAGGGATGGGAATCGAAAATCAATTCCAGTTGAAAATTGTTAACAGCTCCATCAAAGAATCAATATCATGTAGGCCTGTGCTCAAAATATCGATACGGCAAAATATCGTATCACACTCCTTTGGGATACGTGTATCGATACGGATTCTACTGAATCGATACGGCCTAAATATTTTGACAGTTGTTGTAAATACACTTTGGGTGATGTTAACAGTGGCACAGTTCAAAGTAGAAGACGAGCTATATAATGAAGCATATTTTCTAAATTTGAACTTAGGTCTACCATCTTTGAGGATCTGAAAAAGGATCTATTTCTAAAGAGGTAAGTTCCAAGTTCCAAATTCACATTTTTTTGATGTACCTTCATAGGGATGGGAATCGAAAATCAATTCCAGTTGAAAATTGTTAACAGCTCCATCAAAGAATCAATATCATGAGTGTTTTTGCTAAACAATTCCCTAATCAATTCCTTCCACAGATGGGGTTCAGAAATGGTCAGAATTGTGGCTTAATTTTTTACAAAAGGCACCTGCTGCAGAACTTTAAGTGAGTGGAAACACCAGCAACTTGCACAAGCAGTTATTTATGCTCTGACATGTGTTTGATATTGTTGCCACTGAACATCTACAGGCCAACATTTGCCCACACTGAAAATCTGTAGGAATCAATAAGGGAATTGTTAAAGAATTGGATCAATTGGCAGGATTGTTTATAGCAATGGTATCGTTAAAATCTCAGGATTTCCCATCCCTGTACCTTTTTTTTGTAAAAGCTATACCAGGAAACAAAACAGTGGCAAAGTAGTAACACAGCAAGATATTCACAATATAGTGGCTGGTGAAAAATTTAGTGGTTGGTAGAATCTTTTCATCTAACAGTCATAGTGGCAGGCAGGCAATCCTGGGAGACAGGGAAATTTGGTTGGGTTATCTTTAGGACCTCCCGATAATTGGGCCGTAGCTTACTTTGCTCATAAGGGCAGAATCAGGCCAAATAGCAGGTCCTGCAGTGCATGTCCTGCTTGATGTTAAGGATGCATGATACTAACGGTGAGCGCTCAGGCTTCTCTGGACATGCTCCAAATGTGTTTTTCTGTGTGTAAACAACTGCATGTGTTTGTATTAATGCAATCTTTCTATTTACTTTGTGTGTAGTTTTTCCAGAATATCTCTACAGCAACTACACAGTGAGACACAAACACACTTGAACAAGGGCGCACATCTAAAGCAGCTCACACAAACTTCATACTTAAAAGCGGCACTTTTAACTGTTTGCCCAGAACTGGTGGGAATTGGAGGGAGATCCAGAATAAAAATGTAGAAGCCGGAGCAACAAACACAGATTTGGCGTCTGTTGGGAAGCCAGATTTTAAAGCTAGCCAATCGCTATTATGCATGAACCCCCTGTTTGCACGCACACACGACTAACAATCTCGTCCTCATTTGAGTGAAAGGGGGGCGGAGTATTTTTGACAAGCTGCTTTTTCCAGCATTGTGTTAAGACTGAGCGGTGTTTTCTCATGTTGCACAAGTGTTTGTGAATGTGTGTGTGTGTGTGTGTGTGTGTGTGTGTGTTCTTGTGTGTGTGGAGGGACTTGCTGGGTGGGGAAGGGGCTGAAGACTGAATAGCGAAAAAGAAAAGAATAAGGGGAAAAGAAATGGGAAGCTGGGCACGGATTAAATACTGACATTCTTCAGTTTTCGGGCCCCAAAATACACCATCTCTCTCTCTCCCGTTCTTTCACTCTCTTTCCGTGGTTTGGCAGTACGCTCTGGCAGTTTTAGGGTAGAGAGGATTTGCCTGTTAGTCACTCAGCTTTTATGTAATAGCCATTTGCAGCGTTCCAGGGAGTCGTCTGTGGAGATGTGACTGAATCGAAGAAGCGAGCTGGGCTGCTCGGCTGACTGCAGCTGCTGGGGCTCGTGTCAGGAAGAAGGTCCCAGAGAGTGGGAAATAGAAAGAGAGAAACAGAGAGGAAAAAGAGGCAAAAGGGTGTAAAAAGGCAAAATTTCAGAGGGGGAGACCAGCGGAGTGATCATCCAGAAGCTGTAGGCCCTGTCTGCCTCCTTAACGTACTGTAGAGTGTGGTGGAATATTCTCTCCTGCCTTCCGTCAAGTCAGCAGTGCTGCTCTCAGCCTAAGATTTGGTCAGGTATAATTAGGTGAATACATGACTTTCTCTTTCTTTGCGGCAGTCATTTTAACTGAATGAGGTACATGCCAGAGAATTATGTCGTTCTACTGGATACTTGTACGTTTGTCACTCTTTTAAATTAGATGAATTACAAGATTTTACTCTGGACCAATCATGGGGATCGCTGTTACCAGTCTAGTTCTTGTTCAGTCCAAAGCTTCCTTTCTCTGGTGAACATAAGCATAGGCAAAGTTCAAAGTGTATCCCTTAATCAGACACTAACCCTTTTGAAAGTATTAAGCATTTGATATTTTCAAAGTGGCTACTTTTGTCATATGAAGGCATGTATTGTGATTGAACCATGTAACATATTTACACAGTCAATATCAAAATAACAAATTTCATGATCATGAGGCCTAAGGACATTTGACCTTTTACTTCCAATCGGTGTGGGTGAAAATATCAAATCAATGCATCCCCTCCCCAATTTGATATGGATTCAGCAAATCCTCTGAATCAATTCACCTCCTGGCTAGTGGGGGGCGCTGTGCACTTTTTAATTGTTATTCCAGCTGTTGGCGGCGACTGAAGAAGACATGCATGGTTCAAATTACCGTAACTCCTTGAGTATTCACGCTATCCAAATAATCCCAGTGCATTCTGGATGTTGAGTTGCAGAGCTTGCCATTGGTATATGGTTCATTACGATAGAGGCTGCCTGGACAGGGGAAGTGTTGGAAGTCTGCTCAACTCTGCTAGTGATTTATTGGTGGTTTATCAGTATGTTCTGTATAAATACTGTAAAATATTGTCAACAAAAGCATTAAGATCATTCTGGAGTGTTTTCTTTCACTTCATATTTCTGTCATAATTTCCCCTTTTTTTGTCGTTGATCGTATTTTTCAGCATTTTTTTTTTTTATTCCATAAGTAGTAATTTTAGAAATATTGTCGAGATCTCTGTCTTCAGCTGGACAGGAACTGCTTTATGACATCCCTCATAAAACAAACCCCTGGACATGGTCTAATACAGGGTTGTCCAAACTTTTTGCCACGAGGGCCAGATTTGGTAAGGTGAAAATGTGCAGGGGCCGAGTCGACCATTCAGCCCGACATTTTTTGAAATTTTTATAGCAAATGGCAGACTTCCCCAGTTAGCTTGTCGTAGTTAGCATGTTTTGTCAGGTAGTGCTGCTTGACATTGGATTCCTTGAAAAGAGCTACAGTCTTGTGGCAAATTAGCAGACACAGTTATTTCGTATTTCTGTGAAAAAAATACTCCAATTTCCACTTGTTCTGCAATCAGCGGCACTCTCTGTCTACTTTCTTTTTTAGCTACAGTCGCCATGTTTGAAATGGGATGGGCTGAAATGATGACAAAAGGTCAAGTGCCACCAGGATGTGACCACAGCGCTATTGTCATCTTCTAGTGAAATGTAAAATAGTTTTTTTGTACACGAGTATGTTATACAGCAGTCAACGGTGCAAGCGGGCCACGTATGATTTATTTTATAACAGAGGGTGCGGGCCGCTGAAAATTTTAACACGGGCCGCAATTGGCCCCCGGGCCGGACTTTGGTCATGCCTGGTCTAATATAAAAGGCTGTAACATGCTGTATGCAAACAAAAATGTTTAAGTGTATGTAAAATGGTTTAGGTTTATTTTTGGTAATGTCAGAAAATTTTTACATGTGCATTCATAATTGTTTATGAAGAGAATCCTGTTGAAAATTCAAATCAGTTTGTATTTTTTTCTTGTTATTGAACACTGTTTTAAGAATTTCCTTGTGTAAAAAGGGTGAAAAATGTATTCAAAGGACAATTCCGGACAAATTTTTAGCAAAAAAGAAAAAAAAAGACAGGTGGACATTTGTAGTTATTGTAGTAACTGTCATGTTTTTCTGATATTAACAGGCAAAAGATGACTGCAAGGCTCCTTCGCTCTGAACTTTGAATGATCACCTCCAAATTGTTATCAATTATTCTTTGGGTCAGAGTGGATATATGTTAAAGTTGAATGAAAATCTGTTCAGGAAAGGTCATGTAAACCAACGCCTCTTGCGAAATTGTCACCCAGAGCTGTGTGTGGGTGACATACAAAAAAGTCCTTCAAAAAGAGACCCCACACATTCAATTTAACTGCACTTATGAATGTCAACTTGTAAAGGTTGGTTGTTTTTTTTTTTTTTTTTTTTAGGTTTTTAGAAAACCACATCTTATAGCGATAAAAATCAACCTTGTCGGAAATCATGCACATTATGATATAATGTTCACAAATAATAATAATGCGGGTCCTTATTCCTGAACTTTGTTCTACGACCTCCAAAATCTGAACAGTTTATTGAGATATTGTCATCCAAGAATTTGCACATATGTACTTTCACAGACAGAAAACAATGCCTCAGGCCTCAGCTGTCACTGGTGCGGGGGCATAAACATGTATAATAAGAATCTCTTTTATTCAGGGTTGATACACTTTGAGATCAAATTTAATTCTTTTAAGTTAGTATCTAATGAGTCATGTTTATAACGTTTTCATAATCAAAAGACCTGTCACTGTGAAGATTTAAATCTTGTTAAATTTTAACAGCACTATTGTGTGCTTGTTTTGCCCTTATGCTGCTTGTCACCAATACATCAGTCAAAGTGATGTTGTGAAGATTCTGAAAAGAACAGTCATTTGATTTAAAAAAAAAAAAGCCATTTCCTCAGACTTGTGTTATTCTCATGGCCCTCAACTGCAAATCCAAGAGTGTCCGATTGAGCTGCCCAGCTTGTGTTATCAAAGAAGCTATGCTTTTTGTTTTTTTTTCTGTGTAGCTGAGGGGCTGATATTTGCTCCTTCAATCACTGAAAATTGCAGATAGAGCTGTTCATCCAGAGTGTTTTTTGGAGTGAAGCCTGTGATTAAACAACCACAGATAATGGTGAATAAATTGAGAGGTTTATTCTTTTAAGTTGGTGTTGCCTGCTGGTTTCTGTGTCCACTATTTATTTCATCCAGACCAACTCAGAGGTTGACAAAATGTCACAATATGAGGCTGAAATTTCAATTGAAGAAGAAAGCTTTGGTTTAATCCACGCGCTGTCTTTGAGTCTAAAGCACTTGACAAGTGGCTTCATGGAACTGAGGAATTTTAAGACACTTGTTGGAAGAGGGTACGCTACCCTTTCTTTCAGCTCAGAGTCTGGAAGGGAAAATAGTCGGGCTAAACTTCAGAATCCCTTTGACTTCTGTAAACTCCACTTGAACTCAATCATAAGGGTGTCTGATTCCAGATCTGGCTAATTACTGGTTAATTACATCTCAGAAGCAGGTCATTGTCAGAGTTTGAGCTAAATATTAATATTCACTCATCTTCGCTGACAGAAAGTGAACCCAAGCAAGGCTTTGGCCACTTTGCTGAACTTCATCTTAAGAGTTTCAGATGAGTTAAAGTTGGTGTATGTTGAGACTTTTTTTTACATCTCAGACTTAATTTCATTTGTTAGAGACATTACTTTTACAATCATTTAAATAAAAGAAGCTGGAATGATCTTTTTTTTATTGTCAGGAGATATGCACCCTCTTTATGAAAACAAAAACCTAGATAAGAACATCAATACTGGCTCCATATCTTCTAATTCCTTTCCCTACCCCCAAAAGGAAAGAAAAATATATTTTTTCTCTTGGCATCTGATCCCTCAAGAAGACCACAAAAACATTGTGGCTTATGCTGAGCACAGAACTGCTGGGGTTATATTGTGCAAAAAATGAAAGAAATGCTGCATTTAGATGCATCACAATTCACTTAAAGACGAATAAACAGTCTTTAAAGGTCAGCCTGATGCTAAAAATTCCATCTTAAAGTTTTTAGTTTTCCAATACACAGAGAAGTCTGTGAATAAAACCACATAATGAAAACTGAGTTTATCCAAAGGTCTTTATTGATTATTCTTTTGCCTGTTTTTTGAGGGGTATTAGAAAGTGACATAGAAACTTGCACATTACAGAATTAAGCGGAGGATTAGTTTGCATGAGGGCTGTCTGTTGTGCTTTAGAAATTAATATTTTTACTTTTACATTCATGATCAGCTAAAGATTGTAAACAACATGGGATTGGTTACAGTAGTCCAATTCACACTGCTGTTTCAAGGCCTCATTTTTACCCCTCTGTGATGTTTGACCTCCACTGTGATCATCCTGGAGGTGATATGGGGGAAACGAGTTGACCCCCTCTTCCGTCTCCAGAGTAGGGATGGAAATCTCCATCCCCAGGACGATACGATATGCATCTCGATACGTAGGCTACGGTACGATACACTAACCCTTCACATGAAGCATCTACCAATTCAGGATGATACGATTTATCTTCCTACCACGATGCAATCACGATGCAATCACGATGCAATAACGATACAAATCTGTGCAAATTCAACTCAACTTTATTGTTCCTTCAAGACCACTTCAGACCACTTACAGTAGGCTACTTAAGCAGTCAGGAGGTGTGTTTGTCAACATAAAAAAGTAGGCCTATTTCACAAACAGGGACATAGGCCTAACAGTAGTGGAGCTCAGCCTCCAAAGCTGTCATTAACAATTTAGACTAAACATATAAACAGCACTTTGAAAAAAACAGCACTTTCAGCACACTGAAAATAATAATTTTAAATTTTAAAATATATATATATATAATAACATGACATCGGATTTTACCGATGCAAAGCTTTTACAAGGCGATGCATTGTGGTTTCAGCCCAGTTTCTAATCCGATGCACACCACTCCAACCGATGCAATTTACCATAGACCCTCGCATCGATGCACTGATTGCGCATCGGATAAAATGCCCATCCCTACTCCAGAGGTAGTAACAGAGGTGTGATATATCTCAGTGCTCAGTGGGAGACAGGAACGCCACAAGTGAGCATCTCTGCCTTTGTGTGTACGTGGGGGCATGTGCCGTGTCTCGTGTATCCAAGCTGTATTTCAGTGTGAGTTGGACAGATATTTCAGCCTTGTGGAATTAATGTGAAAGTCTTGATGTCAATATTGCCGTACTGTTTTGTCGCTTTTATGAATAGGTATTACGAATTGGGCTAGAAACTTATTTCACTGGTTTATTAGGAGTTTCATTAAGCTGAGCAACGGCAGTTGCCACAGTCCACTCAACATTTAGTCAAGCTAGTAATAGACAAAGCCATCAAGTTGGAGCAGGTATTCAGCCATTGGGAACAGAGCTCTGACTTATTGCTTGACAATCTTCTGAGCCATGTCCCCTCCAGAGTGAATTCATGAATAACTCCTGAACAGTATGAATGAGTCTTTTTTTTTTTTTAGTTAATCACCCCTGAGCTGTACCAGTATACTAGTAGGTATGAATGAAAACTGAGGTTTTCTCCATTAATGAAAAAGTGATCCTGTTCACAACCATAAAGTTTTAAAAAATATATCCGCATCCATATGAAAATGCAGAAACGCATAAGTGCTTTGAAAAATGCTCTCAATAATATGAAACCTTGTATGGTGCCTTCATTTTTCCACAATATTTATGGAGAGACCGTGGTGTGTTCGAATCTATTTCACCAACTCAAAGTCAGGCTGATGCTGCAGTTTATCTTGTGACAGTTTCTTCATTTAGTTCTTAAAACCAAGGTGTAGCTGCTGAGCTAAGTCAAGTAATTACAAAAATTCATTCACAGCTAGGGATGTATATCGTTATGATTTTATAGATACCGATACAGATACTGATACTCCTTATCGGTATCGATACTTATTGATACTCTTATCGATACTACAACATGTAATTTTGTGTAAAAAATAAAGACTTTACAAGACATGAAAAGATTCAACCTTTTTTTTATTTCCACAAGGTAATAATAAAGCTTCAACAGAATAGAAATAATGCATTACAAATGCTTCTCAGAGGCAAAAAGAAAGCTAAGGAGATGGCAAAATCCTTCATGCCACCCAACAGACTGCATGTACAGACAGACCCATGTATCTTGTGGTGCTAAAACTGATGCTCTAATGATGACTACTAGGACTCTCACTTTATATTAAATAGTCATATAACCATTCGAATATGGGGATAAATATCCGTAACCAAATAGTAAATAAATATTCGAATGTAAAATATTGAGTGTAGCAACACATCAAGGATGCCTGGAGCAGTGGACCATTCCTTCCACAGAGGGCGCTGTGAGCGCAGCTTGACCCTCAGTCACATCCGCTGCTCTCTTGACCTCACTAAACAAAGAGTTTCCGCTCCATTAACAGCATTATTAGCTCTGATTCATTTGAAGAGAGCTGTGCCGTCGGCTTTTCATCCAAGTTATACGGCCGAGTGCAGCAGCGCTTCGTCAAGAGTTTAACCCCGTGTGACTGTGTTGTTTTCAGCAGGGTTTTTACCGAAGGGGCGGATAATAGAGCCTCTGTCTCTGTCGGTGCTGTAGTCTTTAGTGTTAGCCGGGCTGCTAACTCTACTCGTCTTGCTATAGCAATCAAACAGCCCGCACTCCTTTAGCTTTATACTCCAAGTGTGTGGTGATGTTGCTAGTATTTCCCCCCTTGGACGCAACTTCTCTCTGAAAAAGATTGCATCGGGCCGAGTTTTCATTAACTTTGCTAAAGTGAGCTCAAGTGTTCGAGCGCTTAGCCCTGACCGACATGCTTGAGCCGGACGGCGGCAGTGTCATAACTACGTGACAGTTGAAGAGACGTTTTAAGTACCGTTAACGGTACAGTTTTTCCAAATTCTTAATGGTGTTCGGGTACCGACCCAATGGTGGACCGGTACATGAAAGTACCGGTCCACGGTATACATCCCTATGTACAGCTACACTGCTCAGTTCTCATATCATTCTCATATACACTGCTAACATCTCATAACCACAACAATCACAAACAAATGAGACATTGGGCCCCTAATTCACACGGTCATTCTTTCAGCAGTAACACTAGGTCTCGTTGTGTTTACAGTGTTCTACGAAGCAGTAATTAATTAAGATTGCCCTTGTGAGTACATGCCTAAAATAAATAGTCAAATTAGCAACATCAAAACCATCAAAGATTTAGCTACATCTGTCAGAGTACCAGAAGTGATGACATCCCACAGTGACTGCAAAGATTTATGCCCAAAAACTGCATATTTATCTTTTTAAACTGAGTTTCTGAAAGTCATATCCATGGCAGGAGTTTTCCAAAATGTGTTTTTCACTGACCAAAAACGCTGTTTGAGGGTGCACAGGAGACCCATAGCACATCAAAAGCGAGTTTTCAAAAATGCTTGCCCACGTATGGACATGACCCTAGTGTATAAAGTAATGTTCAACTTCTAATATTTTTTGTGTTGGCCTTCAAAAAAGGTTCATGTCTGCAGTAATCCTTCTGTTTGAAAAGGGCCTTGTGGGGGGATTGAGGTGAGCATTTATGCTCCACAGTTTTTGCACTTATTAGCTTAATCTTTCAATCACCAATGGTTGTTGTTTGGTTTCAACTTGCAAAAAACAAAACATACTGTTAAGATCATCAGGTCATCATTTTAACAGCACATTGTTTTGGATATTTTGTTTCATACAAGATGTAGGCAGTCTTATAAATCCATACCCCTAGAGTTTTTTTTCCAGACATCATCAGAGCTGAATGCTTTATTGGGTCCATTGACATGTCAAAAGTCAGTGGGTGACCAGAAGCCAATTCAGTTTTTAAATATTTCAGAAAACACCTTGAAAAGAAACCACTGGAATATTACATGAGGAAACACTTGTATCTATTAAAAGTCAAAGGCACAGATGAGATTGATGTCCTTGAAGAGCTCAGAAAACGCACTTGTGTTGTGTTAAAGGTCCCATATCTTACAAAACCAAGTTTCTTTGCTTGTGATGTTGTTGAGGGGGCTTGAGGACCTTAAGAACATGGACAGATTTTAATAATGACAATAACTATTTTTAAAGCACTTTTGAAAACAGGTTTACAAATGGCTTCGACAAACAGGCAGGAACATAAAGACACTTTATATTCACTGAGAAATGCACTATGCCTGTTTAAATAAAAGCCCCCTTAAAATTTGATTGTTCATATTTACATCGGGAGCCCAGACCCTACTAAATAAAAAGATTTTCTTTAGTTGACTAGTCACACAGTTTTGTTCCACCATGGTATCATAAGCCATGTTGAGAAATGAAACATTGTAGTAATAAAAAATATGGCAGACTTTGACTTAATAACATGAAGGACACATTGCAGTCGTCATGACAGTCACGTTAGCGTGGCCTGTGACCTGTCAACGTAAACAAGATGGATGGTCTGTGCAGAAACTGGGCAAGAATACATATGAAAGCTTATTGTGCACATATGGTCCATTAAGCACTTTCCTGCTTGTTTTTATGGCTGGTTTAATCTTTTTTAATCTGTCAGAAAATCAATTTGTTCACGTCGCTGCCAGGTTGCTGAGCGGAGCACTCCATCACACATCCACAGACCTTGCCTGCCTGAGCAAAGCATTGTGCTGGATGCTAGTCATCAGAAACCACCATACAGAGATAAATGGATGCATTGATGGACAGATAGGAGAGGGAAAGATGGAAAAGGAGCTGGAAAAGAATGAGTGAGTTTATGTGAAAGTGAGCGGAAAGATAAATGAACGGGGAAACAGCAGACAAACAGATGATCCGATTTACAGTAGAGAGCCATGAGAAACTGGAGAGCAAAAAAGTATTTAAAAAAAGATTAGAAACTGAAATTTTGATGTTACTATAATCGCACAAGGTAGACTATATTAGGTTATTTTTGTTGAATTTTTAATTAACTTAAATTGTTAGCTTTCAATCCAAAAGTTGTGAGGTGGCATCAGATGTTTGGTATCTGAAGACAGCTTTTCAGTCCAGTATCTGACAATAACATCGCTGAAAACATCTCAAATTAGCTATTGGTTAGCCTGGTAAGATCATGAGCTAGAAACTAAAATGGGTTGTACACCTCCTGACAAATGGAAAAACAGCTTACAGTGGTGTCAGCAATTTCCCTAATTATACATTCTTAGAACCAATGTCGTGTTTGGCTGAAAGTCATCAGCAGACGAAATCACTCTTGAAGACACAAACACTGCCCGTGTCTTCGGTTATGATAATATAATGCAGTTTTTTCATGTTTTAGCATTTATTTCCTTATATTTGTACAGACTTAATGACACTGGACTGTGTGCATAACAAAGGGACGTAATTGTGACACCTCCTCAACATTGTTCTATACATCCTTCTGGTTAAATATTATTCAAAAAGAAGTGAAAGTTGATCAGTCAAGTTATTACTTTACAAATGAGCACTGAAGTACTTGTTTTAAAAGTTATTGGATACTTCAGCTAACCTAAAATGTCACAAGGTATGAGGGCAGTCATGAGCAAATCACTTTACATTGCTGCATCATTTGGAAAACATTGCACTTATTTTCTAACTTGCATGCATCAGAATTTCAAATTTACAGCCCCAAAACAACATCCCAAAGGAGCTGATAACCATGAAAGTTATGAGGCAGGCTTTACAAAGTGAAAAACATCCACATTTGTTAAGAGACATTTCAGGAGGTGCAAGACCTTGCGAACTACTATAAAATACTAAATAAGCTGGGTTC
This sequence comes from Scarus forsteni, assembly GCA_036419115.1. Lineage (NCBI taxonomy): Eukaryota > Metazoa > Chordata > Actinopteri > Labriformes > Labridae > Scarus > Scarus forsteni. Next base: position 21,359,168 of record JAZDUH010000136.1, on the reverse strand, counting down.
CAATTTAATCGCCGGGTCCCAAATAAACACCGGGTGTAATTTATTCAGCACTGTCTTCGAGCTACGGTCGAAGTTACAGAACACACATGCAAATGCTAAGCTCACAACTGACAGTTGATGCTTGAAAAGAAACATGATCAGACTGTACCTTATTTGTATCTCTGGACATCCTTTTGGCTTGCTTCTCCTCCCTCTGTTTGTCAACGAAATGCACGGTGGTGTGCGGCGCTCTGTTGCACGGCACCGTGCAGTTACTCTCAACGCCCACAGAGTCTCCTAGAGCGCAGAAAGACGGAATCTTACATGTTAGGCTTTACAAATCCAAAGAAGACCTTGCCCCTGCTGCTGCATGCTATTTGCCCTTAACTTGCATCAGGAGGCCAGTCACATCAGTTACAAGTATATTGCTGCTGATCGCAATGGCCCCAGTGCAATGGAAATAAAAGGAAATATGATCTTAACTGCTGGTAGTTCATTCCAGTACTAAGAGTGTTTAGAGAGTGCTGAGTTGAAAGAAGAAGACAAGTATAACTACGGTACTGTAATCTTGCCTGAAAATGTTAAGGTGATATTCATACTGGTGTAAATAAATAATTTGATTATTACATTTACCATATTTTTTCTTTTTTTGCTAAACAAGATTTTTGTGCAAAAGGAATTAAATGTCTGTCCCAAATAGTCACCTGGTCCCAAATAAACACCTGGTCTGCTCAGTGATTGAAACAAAGCAATGCCCTGGCTATTATTTGATATTTTACGGTATGTAAAAGTGCAGCATATTTTCTTTCTTTGTACCTTACTTTAACTTAACATTTTCACTTCTGTTCAGATATGTCAACACTCTACATAAAACATACATAAAGGGCCTCTACCTGATGATCTACTGTAAAAGTGTTATGTATGCCTTGACCTTTTCTGCTGTCTGTACCAATACTCATCAAGTATAACTGACACTGACAGGTACCCATCATATTTGGTGTAGCTCAGGATGAACTTTGTGTGCAGTCAATGGAGCAAGTGTTTTAAACTGATGTTCCTCAAACATAGGCGAAAGATGTAGTCATGGGGAGAATCATCCTCAATTTCTGCCATGTTCTTCATTACCAATAAGTCTGAAGTGCTTGACCTTACTCACACAGGCATCTTATCCTCTTAACTACCTTTGAGAGATGTGATGTCGTACAAGTTCAGCAACTCTGCTTTGGTAAACTATACAAACGATCTGTGATAGTAGAGCTGCAACTATCGAGTATTTTTGGAATCGAGTACTCTGTTGATTATTTCTTCGAGTACACTAACAAAATATACTTTTTTGTTTTTAAACAAATAAATCAATTGTATACAATGCAACATGTTAGGGCTTTCAAAATGAGCAACCAAATGCTGTTTATTCCTCAGAAAAGGGTTTTTATTTTAACAACTTTCAAAGTTTAAACCAGTACTGGCTTAAAACAAAGCCAATACAATACTGATTTACAAAGCAGTAATATAATTCTGAAACTATATTTGTGAAATGTGTTCTGAAGGGCATTGTGTAGTTTGGATTGAAATCCTTGATCATGTTCTTAAATCCTGTGTCCTCCACCATGGAAAGAGGACGCATGTCTGTGATGAGCTTATTTAAAATGCTGTAATAGTAATAGTTGCAGCCCTAACAATGTGCTATCATGCTAAGCTACATGCTAAGCTCACTCAGTTTGACATCAGACACACACTGCACGGTGTTTTCTTTTCGTCCCTTCTTGTAGTGACCACACACTTGGGACACTCTCTGCCATTTCTTCTGTGGACTCTCTCCTTTCTGTCCCTCTCTTTTCTCTTCCTTCTCTTCCATGATTGTACAAGCCGTGCAGCAGCGGAGGTAGCAGGCGAGGTGTGCCACAGAAATGACCATCCGTGTCAAACACTGTGCACTGTATAGTAGTCCAGATATATATTTATATGTATAATTATATATTAAATGAGGCTTCGAGGCACAAAATTCAATTCGAGGATATTTTGTAATCGAGTACTCGTGAATATTCAAGGAATCGTTTCAGCTCTATGTGATAGTACCCAGATCAGGCAAAAGAAAATCAATCAGCTGATTTAAAGTAATGAACAATGACAACATTTATAAAAATATAGTGGAGTTAAATGTAAGATATTTGCAACATCAATATAGTGGAGTACTAGTACAAAGCTTCCCCAAAATAATACTCAGGTAAAGAACAGATAGACAAAATTGTAGGTAAGTGAATTTATATTATTGTCGTAAACAGTTGCCTTAAGTCAATGCGGCTGTTAACACAGAGCTGTGCTGTGATTGGCCAAAAAGGTGAAGGTTAAGCAAGTAGATGAAGGTTTGACAAGAGTCAATTTTCCTGCTTGAGGAATTCCCCCTGCCCCTTTTCTCTGCAGGGGACATCTAAGAGAAGATGGAAATAAATTGTAGCTATTTTTCATTTAATTACTGCAGTCAGCCTGAGTTGGAGTAACAATTCAATCTAAAATCCTCCCCTTTGGTTGTCAATCCCTTCCCCTCCTCCAAGAGCACATAATCATACATAACAGGAAACTCTCTCAAAGTATTCTACATAAAGACCAAAGATAAAAACAGATTAAAAACAATATAGTTTAAAGTCAGAGAATCCATCTTAAGCTTACAGAGACAGACAGTAAAAGATCAGAAAGGGATAGATTGAGCTCACTTTTCACAATCCTAAATCTTAAACCCAGCAGTGAGCTGGTGATTATCCTGCATTCAGCCAAAAAAATACAAATAAGTCCTGTAATTCCTCCATAGGGCCTGGGATCCTAAAGAAGCTAATTTGACAGAACAAGTATAAGAGGGAAAAAGTAATAATCTGTGGATTTAGCTGGAGAAAGGGAGGATACCTGGGATAAAGCAAGGGTTTGGCTGAATCCATTACACCAGTGCTATGGGATTATTAGCACAGCCAGGAGTTACTGTGGCTGATAAATACCCATATGAAGACATTGCAGGGGCAGTGAAATGTGTCATTTCCTCTCCTGTCAGCATTGGAAGGGAAGAAAACCATTAAACTTGCCTGCAATTTATTTGTCAGCTTAGAAGAAAAAAGGGAAGGAAGTCTGTATCTGCTAAAAGTTTTTTTTTTGGGGCATGGAGGCTATTTTCCTCTTGAGCTGCTTGGAAAAGGGAATACGCCTTATTAGCCTCTGCGACACACAGAGCGTTATTTGGTTATGCAGTGAAGCCTAAAACAGAGTCGGCGTTTAAAAGTGCGTCGTCCCTCCATCTCGCTGAGTGATTACCTCTGTCAGACCTTCAACAGACCACACACACAGACACACAGGCGCACACACACATATGCACCGAGCATAAAACACCTGTCCCCTAAAACGCCCGAGAGCTCTCATCCTGCCGCCGCCACACCTCGATGTGCAGTAATTCTAGAAAAGGGCCTCTTTAAGATTCGCAGTCATAAAAGCCAGGCGCAGACTGAGCCATTAAACGGCTGCCGTGGGTGCTGGGATGCATCTGCAGCTCAGAGCGAGGAATCATTCCTACACCATTAGTCTAACACACAGATCTGTAGACAACAGGAAAAGAGCCTCCTATGAAAATGTGCTTTTTTTTTCTCTTTGTGATGTAAATACTGTGTAAATGAAAGGGCGTGGGTGAGAGATTCTCTACAAAAAGCCATTTCCGGGATGAATGGAAAAGGAGGAAGCTGAAATAATAACCCGACACCATTAATGAGTTTTGTTCGAAAAGTAAGAAGCAGTTGGCTTAGAGTCCCTCTCCAGCCTGTCCCCTCCTCACTCTCTCCTTGAACACAGCAAAACTCAAGAGAAGGATTGAGGAAGAAATGCAAGCCAGCACTGGTGGACGCTGATGTTCAGTTAAACCCTGTTTTAATTAAAAAACAAACATAAAAAGACAGAAACAGAAAGGAAAAGAACCCAAGGATATGCTAGTTAACTGTCCTCCCAGAGCCTTTTTCAAGGACTTGCACTAAATGTTTAATTTTGCTTCAGACAGTGACATTTATCAGTGGCTTTCCAGTGGGGATGCTCATAAACAGCGTGTTCCCTGGACAGAGGTATCTTGGCCTGAGGGGGGAGAGAGACAGATACAGAGATAGAGGGGAGACAGACAGCATCATGGCATTCTGATTGAAAGGAAAAGGAACAAGCAGAGATCAGATGAAAGACAATGTAGAGCTCCAGTTTAGCACCCCTCTCCACATCTTCCCATCATGAGTATTTACCAGTGTTGGGACTAACAGCGTTACAAATAACAGCGTGACTAACGGCACCACTTTTTCCCAGTAACAGGTAATAGAATTAATTACTATTCAAAATGTTATAACACTGTTACCGTTACTGACAGTGAAATGTGGGGTGTTACTTTGCGCCGATGCCAAGCAGCCGATATCTGACCTGCCTCGCTCAGCCAGACACCGAGCAGGAGCTGCGCTGCTAACAGACAGACGAGAAAACTCAAACCAGAGTTGCCAGGTTTGTTGTTATGAGCGACTTTAAGCTTTATTCTTTGTTATTCTAACTTGCATGTGTATATTGGGAGTTGTAGATTGTAGTTTTTTGGGCTTGTTCCAATAGTGCAGTTGTTCATTTGGACTTGCTGTGCCCAGGAGGAATCTGGTGCATGATCTACCATCAATATAAACCCAATTCAGAAGTTATAAAAATTATTTTAGCCCACTCAGCAAAATTTTAAATTTTACTGTAAAAATTATGTTTCCACCTAAAATAAATCCTAACATTTATTTTAATTCTTTAAAGCCAGAATTACATTTATTTATATAAGAGCTGAAACGATTCCTCGAATATTCTCGATTATTCGATTACAAAATATCTTCGAGGCAAATTGTGTGCCACGAAGCCTCGTTTAATATATAATTATACATATAAAATATATATCTGGACTACTATACAGTGCACGGTGTTTGACACGGACGGTCATTTCTGTGGCACAACGCGCCTGCTACCTCCGCTGCTGCGCAGCTTGTAAATCATGAAGGAAGAGAAAAGAGAGGGACAGAAAGGAGAGAGTCCGCAGAAGAAATGGCAGAGAGTGTCCCAAGTGTGTGGTCACTACAAGAAGGGACGAAAAGAAAACAGTGCAGTTTGTCTGACGTCAAACGGAGTTAGCTTAGCACGTAGCTTAGCGTGATAACATGTCGTCAATGCTGCAGCTCGTCAACAGTAAACATCCGGTCTGTGCATCAAGTCCGCACTCCGCAGAGCGACACAACAGGATGACACTCATGATACATCAACAGAAGCAGCTAATGTGATCAATAACTGAGATAAGGGCTACTAAATAACCTACTTTGATTATGGCTCCGTGTAAAGGCTGTTTCGGAACGTAAATCAATGCGGAGGCTACTTGCCCAGAATCATGTGTATTTTGTTCACATATTTTTCACATCCAATAACCAATAATTTAATTTGATTGCAGAGAGTAGAACAGGAAACACTGACCGTGAGTATAGGAAGCAGGTGTAGGGACTGTTTCATATGTCATAGAAATGTACATTATCTAGTTAAATTATCTTAGTGTCTGAGTATAAGATTATTTGGTCCTAGAAATAAAGTAAGCAAAATAAGATCATAAATATGGTACAGTACTAAAGGAAATAATTTAGCAAAAAGAGACAAGCATGAACACAAAATAAAAATAACCTTACTTAAAAAAAAATACTGAAAAAAGCAAGATATGGCCCAGAGTAAAAATAAAAGTATAGATTTTGATTTTGAGATCCGATTTATGCTCAGAATGTTCAAAATAAGAAAAATAAGCTGTTAATTTAAGTGACCTGGCTTTTCTGTTTTGTGTGTTACTACTAATAATGTGTAACGATTCAATTAAAAAAAAAATAAAAAAAAAATAGCAGTGAGCGCAATGTAACTGTTATCCGATTACTCAATTACTCGACAAAAATTTGATAGAGTAATCGATTACAAAAAGATTCGATAGCTGCACCTCTAATTTATTTATTATTAATGTAACTAGGACTTTTTTCACTGTGATAAAGCTGTAGAGGATTAAGATAAAACTTCGATAAAACCCTGGCATGTCTTTTTGGTGGCAAAATTAAGGTCAGACAGACTGTTTAGCAATAACTGAGTAACAAGTAATGGCAGCCCCTCCCTTCACTTCTGTATAAAGAAAAGGATGTTCCATCTTCAAACAAAGGGATGTTGAATAAAGTAAATTAAGAGATAAAAAGAAGAAATATGACTTTGAAATTGAAAATAACTAGGAGTGGGAGAAAAAATCGATACACCTAAGTATCGCGATTTTATGTCTGCCGATTTTAAAATAGATATTTTTATTCAAAAATCGATATCGACTCTGTTGCCTGAAGGGATAATAAGCGACTTTTTATATGCAATCCAGGCTTTTGAAGAGAGGGAGCATAAACAGCTGGTTAAAATATATTGCTGAATAAATCCTAAATACAGACTCACATGTGATGTGTATTTTTCCTGATATAGTCTGTAGGCATCATCATTGTTCATCTTTTTCACTGGTTTTAAAAAAGCTAACTAAAGATTGCAAAAATCGGCAATATCGTAGAATCGCAATTTAAATCCTATCGGCACCTAAAAAATCGCAATAAATCAAATCGGGAGAAAAGTGAATCGTCCCAGCCCTTAAAAATATCGTGGATAAAAATTAAAGCATGCTTCATCTAGTTTGCTGTCTTTAAAAATGCTGAATTCCATAGCAAAATTTGGCAACACGGTTAGCTACAGCAATAGCGAGTCCGGAGTGTCTGTTGAGTTAAAACTGGTGTTTTCAGGATGGAAATACAAAAAGTAAAAGACAAGAACAACACATGTGAAGTGTACATTATGTCCTAAAGCAAAGTGTTTGTCTGTTGTAAGTAAATCTAAAAGCTAGTGAGGAAAAACACTGAGAACTCCGCTGATGATGTCAGCGCTGCTGCAGCAGGCAGGTAACAACAAGGAAGGACACAGAGACAGAGCAACACAGTTCAAGCAGCAACAGCTTTTTTTAGAAAAAGACGAAGTGAAGCATCAATTACTCTCCCAGGTAACTATTTACATTTATGAAGGAGTAATTACGTAATTCAGTTATTGTTTTGGGAGAGTAACTACTGACTATACAGTAACTAATTACTTTTTTAAAGTTTTTTTGCCCAGCACTGGTGTTTACAAGGATTAAATGAGTGACAATGGCAGCATTACATTTATTTTGGCATATTTAAGTCTCCATGATTGTTGCTAAAGAACTATTGTTCATGTAACAGTTCAGACCAAAGCCTTAAGCTCCCTGTCCGGGTCAGACTATATGGTTTTTATGTGCTTTCATTACTAGGCCCATCCTCGAATATTTGTGAAGTGATTACTTTTGGTGTTGCTCTTCATCTGGGTATGGATCCAGGATTTATCTAGAGGCTTTGTTGACATTCAGGTTTTCCACATTCTTGGTAATATCTTGCCTATGAAAGTTAAAAATGCCTTGGCATAGGTTTGTGGTCTGGAGCACTTCTAGCCTTTGATGATGTTTTTATGAATACTTTTTTCCCAAAAGATAAAAAAATCAATGTCATTAGGATATTCCAACACAGTGAATACCCCTTTTTTGTCTTTCTTGTTAAATTAACTACTTAATTTATCTAGCCAAGCTGTGGATTAAGACAGCTGTTGTTTTGTTGTTTATTGATGCTATTCATTTTTTCAACATACAAAACTTTTTTCAGAGTTGGATCACTTTTTAGATATATGCCACAATTCTTGGAGCTGAATTTTGCTCAGTAGGTTTCTGGCTGTATAACTTGAGGCCCTGGTTCATATCAGCTCCTGCAGTCCCATGTCGATGTGTCCTTTTTTGAGAATTTGAAACCCTCATAAAACATTTCCCCCTGTAGTTGCAACTATGTTTGTGTTTTTTTTCTTATAAGTGTATATTTTTGTGCTGGATTGGTGTAAGACCAAAGGGAAACTTAAATCATTTATGGTATTTACATTATTCATATTTGTCAGTGACCTTTAAATTACTTATTACCTTATTTTTGTTTGCTTCTTTACACCTCTGTGTAAGGGTTTTGGTTGTAAAGCAAACTTATTAAGCACTTAAAATACAAAATAAGCTGAATTAGACCACAAATACTTGTCAGATGGTAAAGTGTGCACCTTTAAAACAAGAAAGACTACTCCAAAAGACTAATGCTCATTTGTGCCCCCACATCCTCTAACTCTGTCTCTTTCCTCTACATGCTCCGCTCTCACTCTCTTTTTCCTCAAGGCGCACATTTTGTCCTCTCCATTCACATGTCACTTCCTCCTTCCACAATCCTAACCCCCGCAGATTTATTCAGGAATATGAAATGAAATCCTCTCGCACTTTTGACTCGTAATAAATGCCTTCATTCAGCATGAGTCTGGTGAAAACGACTTCCACTGAGGAGGTGTCAGAGCATGGAGTCTGTTAACATGCAGACTGTACACTCGACTTAGCCTGACACACATGATGTGACCTGACCTGTCAGACGGCGGGGTAAACAAAAATGAAGGGGGGCCGGGGAGGTTACAGACTCAAGAGGGTGATATTAATCCTCGAGGCCTCTTCAAGATGACAAAAAGAGGCTGCCAGTGGAGCCATTAAACCAGCACCAGCTCCTCTATGTCTCTTACGTCGCTCCATTATGGGTCGCATGAACCCTCTCCACCTTCTACTCACAGCATCCAACAAACTTTGAGCAACTACTAAGTTTGATGAGTGTTGAGGCATTAAAATGAAATCGCTGCAATTTTCTCCCTTCATGGGAGAATTTGCATCAGGCTGAGTGTCCTTCAGAGTAGTCATAGACCAGCGCTCTGCCTCAGCACCAAGCCATGATTATAGGCACAGTCATCAATCGAGCAGCGTGAGAGCAACCAGATGTCTTTCTCCTGTCATTTACCATCATACCTTCACTGTTAGTGATGATAATTTATGATTGGATTAACCATTAGTGCCAACGTTTCTGTTGTGTGACATTGACATTGCACGAAATTCAGCCCTCAGTGCATTTCTGAAACAGCTGACTGTGACTTTAAGACGAGGTGTGTGTTTGTGAGACTGATGAATCAGCGTTGCATACAGCAGCCAAACAGATGTTGTTCCCCTCCTGTTAGCAGAGAAATGCCTACGGTGTCCTGCACGGGACATTTGGCACCCTGATGTCTGTCATTATTCATTGTGAGAAGGTTTCCAATAACAAGGGCAGGCAGGGGGCATTTTAAGCTTATTATCCTTCGAGATATGCGTACATATTGCATGATGCTGCCACGGGCGATGCAAAGTAGAAAATGGCCCCTGCTCAGCAGGGGGGAAAAAAGGCAGAGATTGAGTGAGAGTCCTTTAGAGAATCTGGTCAAGGTTCAATCTGCTGATGAATGACGAAGGCCTTTGGGTTGTAGATACTCAGTTTATACAAAGAGGTATTGGAAATATAAGATTTTATGGCTATGCATGGCCTTGGAGACAAAAACAGAATGTAAAAGTAACTACAGTACTAAAAACTTCAGCTTTGATTTATCTTAAATTAGTCTCCTTTTGTGCCGAAGCAGCATGCACTCGCTGCAAGTTGTGCACAAATAATGAACTTTCATACGTTCTTTCATGCAATATGGAGGGCAGCCATATTAATGTGAGGAAAATGGAGCACTGGAGGAAAAAAGGATAAAGGATAGACAGAATGAAAGCATCAGCTCCTTAACAGCAGAGCCCTCCCATAGGAATTTGTAAATAGTCTCACCTAAGTGCTTGAACTGAAAGAGGAGTGTGAGTGAGAGTGCTGTTAGAAGGGAGAAGATACATGCTTGTTTCCTCCATCAACTTCACCTGCCATTAAATAATATGGAAATACCATCACTTATCACAAATGGACAGATTTACCATGACTTCTAAAAGGGATTTGACTATGATTTCTCCTAATCAAGCTCTATAGCTGCTGCACTTTAGTCATTACTGTGAAACTTAAATGAGTAACTACAGCTCTCAAAGTCCAATAGTATCATTGTCGGTGGGTTATTCTGGTGTCAGAGCATTTATAGTAGAGAGCCGCATGCTAATTTATTGTATGATAAAGTACCACAAAACACTGATGTGCTAAGACCTAAAACAATACAGCATTATAAAAAACACTCGGTATTAGGGGTGAGTATTGTCAAGAAACTCACGATACATATCACGATACTTGAGTCATGATACAATAATATCACAATTTTGTGATATACTGCGATCTTCTACAGTTAACCAAGAAAGAATTTGTACATGTAAATCACACAATGTTACTCAAAACTACGAGTTTTCCATGTTAAAGTTGTTGAAATATGTCAAATGCAGTGATACATACATACACTTAACTTGAAAACAGATCGCATCAAGCAAAATCAAGCATGTTGCAAAGAAATTATTCTTGCTTTCCTTTTCATGCTGCGTTCACACCGCAAGCGACCCAGCTACCAAAATCGCGTCGCCCATTGACCTAGCGTCGCGCGTCCATAAATACCTCATTTTGGTCACCGTTGCTGTCGGCCGTCGCTTGGTGACGTCACATCTGCTCGAGTTTCACCGCGATCATATCTTATATCATATAGTAGGATGTATAATAGGGGTGTAAATCACCAGTTTCATGACGATACGATATCGATTCTTTGGACAACGATACGATATTTGCCGATATCACAAAGTCTGTCACGATTCGATTTGATACGATACGATCGACCGCGACCACGACCGCGACCGCGACCGACCACGCGACCGCGACCGCGACCGCGATACGATACGACACGATACGATACAATATGATATGATTCAGGAACCTTCGATCTATATTAAGACAATGTTATGTCCTCACTGAACACAATCAGCTACATTTCACCTGAAGTAAGAAATAAATACAAAACAATTTCGACAGTTTTATTACTGAAATGTGGAACGATGTGCTGACCTTTGGGTATGATAGTTTCTAGAGGATTATAACCATCTCTATGATCTAATCATGTTTAAAATTAAAACTGGTTTAATGCAGGTAAGGTGCTTTTTTGCCCCCACTATTACCTTATGGGTCTTATTGTTACATTGTAATGTTTGTTTATTATATCAAGTAATGATGCAACACTTTAATAAAAATTATTGAATTATTATTTAAATTTCATTATATTAACCTCCAACATTTGACCATGCTCTATCAAACCAAAAATGTGTAGTTTGATTTTAATTACATCCAAACATTTCTCATGTTCAAAATAAGAGCTATTAACTTAACCAACTCACCATTGATGACTTTGTTTTACTGTGATTTTTTAACTTTCTAACTATGGAATTTCTTTAATCAGTGCACTACAAAATCAAATGAGATAACCCACTGCAGTCGTGTGATAACGCTCTCCTGTCGTGCGTGCAGCATGCATCCTCTGCTGTCAGGTCAACCGTATTTTACCCGGATACAGCAGAGCTATTTTATGGTTGGCCGATAGGTCTGGCTCCCGTTTAGCTCTGTGATGCTAACAGCGTCTTGCTACTCGTTAGCCTACAGCGGTGTTACTCGGTGGGCACTTCACAACACACTTTACGGCAGGAGAAATATCAGGCGTGGCGTGTCAGAGAGTGAAAAGGTTCAAATGTGTGTCTCATACGCTAGACTTGAGAGGAAACTTCAGAACGACGCGCGGTTGGCCGGATACGGACACGCATGTCCGGTCGGGATTTCAAAATAAAGGCGTACATTAAAGATCACGATGCTGATCGATGTTTTGAGTTTCCATCGATGTGATTGGATCATTGCTTAACCAATCGATGTATCGATATATATCGATGGATCAGTACATCTCTAATGTATAAGCGGATATTATTCCAGCTGTGTCCTTTTCATATACTTATCAACCACAAAACACTGCAGCTGATGCCCTGCAGCAACATTATCTGTGCGTTTCCCATGGTCCGTCTAGGCGGAACTAATGTCCTCACTGACATTAGTTCCGTGTTTCCCACACGGACATGGATTGTTACTCTGTAGTCCATATGAACAACTGTCTGTGGAGGATACCGTCATACGTGCACACACCTGCTGATTGATCAACTTTTTTTACTTTGACATTGTGCGACAAGCTATGTGGTAGTGTGAAAAGCGGCTGTCGCATCGCTGGAGGGTTAGCCCTGCCCCATCGCGGCTGTACATTGTAGGGGTGTCCCGATACAACTATTTCACCTCCGACACGATACCGATATTGCAGCCTTGAGTATTGGCCGATACCGATATCAATCCGATACGATATCAGCAGGAATCAAACAGACTTTTATTACCTATTTTGTAGTCTGGACAGTAAGAAAAGGCTTGATCAGGTCAGATTACTCAAACAGAGAACAGTAGTCAGCAATAGTAGGTATGAGAAAAACTGACCCATTTGTTATTAACCAATAGGTTAAATAAATTTTAACCTTAAACATAAGAATATACTACAATTAAAACAACATGAATAAAAACATTAGAAGACCCTGAAAAGTGACCTCAATAAATCAAACAAAAACATATTTCACCAATTGCAAAATAACCACTGTGTTGACTTAAACATAAGCATATTCTACAACTGAATAAAATAATAAATAAATATATTACAATGGACTGCTTGTATTGGAGTGCTGATATTGGAGATTTAGGATGCAGGCCGATATAATCCGATATTTGTTTTTTTGACCGATATCAATATCGGATCGGGACATCCCTAGTACATTGACTTTGCATGGAGAGTGATCGCCGAGGTAGTACAAGTAGCGTCCGGTGTGAACGCAGCATAACAGTGTATTTCAAGCATCCTAACCTGCAGTGTTTCCCAAACTGTAATTGGACACACGAGGAACAAAGTGCTTTGAGTTACGGACAGCACAACAGTAAGTAAAAAAAAATCACATTTTTCTCGTCACTGTCTGAACTGAATAGACTGAATGAAAAAAACGAAACCTGTACATCAGTATTTATGTTGTATTTTATTTCTAACTCTGATAACATAAGAGTTTTTGTTTCACAAAAAACTCAGTGGTACGATTTGAAATATCAATATGGTATCATTGCCAAAATATCTCGATTTATTGCTGTATGGATATTTTTTCACACCTCTACTCAGTATGGTACAGTATGACATGATAACATGCCATACTTTAAGGTAAAGTGAACACGGTATGATATAATGCAATGTGATGCTACAGGATGCAATACGATGTGAAGCAATTGACTGCAACAACACTACAGTGTAATATGACAGGATACTGTACAATACAGTTCAGAATTATATTTGAATAGCCCATACTATGCCTTTTCCTAGTTTTATTTAACCATTTTTGTGTCTAATGGGTCTCCTTCACCTGATAAAGTACTTCCCTGCACAACTCAACTCAACTTTTCTTTTTTTATGTAGCACTATAAAACAACCACAGCTGAAACACAGTATGTGGCATTAGGACTTCTTTACCTCTTCTAGGTTACTGTGTCTGTAGCTGCCTGATAGACCAGTGTGACATCCCCACCTTGTTTCATCACCATTTAGACCCAAAGGCAGTTTAAGTTGTATTATTTTAAACCATTTTTTTCTGTAACATTTCCTGCAAAACAAACTTCACAGAGTGATATATGGAAATGATGCAGCTCATGTCAGTTTCGCTTTAGATTATTGTCAGATGTATTTTTTCTGAAAAAACCTTTTGCTGCTACTAAGGCTGTCACTTTTCCAAAAAATCAAAGTTGAACGGTTTTAGGACATGCACTCAAATAATCGAAGATATTTGATTATATAATGGTAAACTCCACTAGCTTAGTTCACTCTGATGCTAACAGCATGTCTGGTTGAAGTGAAGTGGCTGAGATATGTTCTGTAAAGAAAAGTTGCTTTCCCAGGTTGACTTGGAGCTGCCAGTCCAGTGCAGTGGTGAGAAGCTCTCCAGATGAACCTGGCTGATAGTGGGCTTGCTGCTTAGCTTTGAAGAAGGTGATGGAGTCCTTGAGAGTGTGCTGGTTCTTGCTGTTGTTAATTGCTGCCAGAGCCCTGAGGACCTGCTAGCAGTACTGCCCTAGGTACCAAGGTGCCTCTCTTTTGGTAAAGCGGTATGCTGGAGTGTCTGCTGTGCCCCAGCAGTGCAGGTTGGCTGGACATGGGAGAATCATTAGCTGGCTGGATGAAGAACTTGATGTGTTGGGGTTCAGCTCTCCAGAGCTCTCTTCAGGTGATCTCACACTGCTCAGTGTGATTCCACCTTGTCCAGGCACCTTGTTGGTTGACAATCTTGGTTTGGTGGTCTTGCTTCACCTCTGCATCTCTTCCTGAACTAGCTGACGCTTCTCCCTCCCTCTGGCTTTGTCTCAGTAGGGTTTGGAAAAACTGCCTAGTCCTGCCTGCCTTACTGCTGCATTGCTGACCAAAATGCTGTGCCACAACCATGCTTCTGCTCTTTTGACAGCTTCCTTTGCCTTCTACTTCCATCCGGTCTTCATAAAGATTCCCATCAGGGTAATCTCAGTATATCACAACATCCCTGGCAGGTATGGTTTGAATTGTTCTGACAAGCAGCAGATAGGAAGCTGCAGCTTGGTGGAATGCCCATACAGCGTGTTGCTGCATAGGGATCGAGAGAACACAAGCCACTGGTGGAGAATCTGGCTGATGGTTCTTTGCAGCGCCTCCATAGTCATCATCAGCACGTCCCATGGCTAAATCAATGTTGTCATACCTTTCAAAGAGGGCCCACTGGATAAGGGAATGTTTTCTGACTCTCTCTTCTGTACTTAAGGTAGGGGTTTTAGTCTGTGTGTGAGGTTGTTTTCCAAAATGTCTTATGTTTTGTTTCCAACTTGATGCAATGTGAAGCAAGCTATAGTAACATGATACAGTAGAATCAAATGCAATACAACAATTGCAAATGCAATATACAACAGTGTTTAGATCTGTGGATGCGCTGGGACACACCGTTGGTGATGTTTTTTCCTGAGATCATGGGGTCTTCTAACATCAGACACCCTCCCGAAGTTGACAATGCCAGGGGTGATCAGTCCCCGACTTGTGTCTCAGCAGCGTTGGCCCACTTTTCAGAGCTTCTGATCCACATCTACTTAGAGGCTCTCTCTGCAGCATCTGTGGTGGACTTCATGGCTCTACTCTTTGCAGCCCCTGTGATGAGGAGGGTGTAGATTTTGTTCAAACAAAGGGGTGATCCTTCCAACCAACCAATTAGCAACTGCTTACTCAAAAACATGGCATAAACAGAAAGATGTAAAAGTTGATGCTTTTAAAGACATTCTTCAGGACCCCTCTAGACACCTCACAACCCACTTGGATTTTTGTTTTAACTTAATGCATATAGTTATACGTTTTAAATCAAAAATTTCACTACTTACTTTCCTTGGTTTGTGATAACCTCACATTATTGTTGTATAAGTTACATATTTGGGTGGAGTTTAGTTGAAGTACTTATCCAATGTAAAGTCAGTTGAAGAGAACTATCACCTGACTAATATGCAAACTTGCCTTCAACAAGGTCAGTGGGGATTTGCAAGAATGTAATGACTAGTCAGCGGGTCCGAATATTTACCAGCTTGCAAGATGGTTGGGTTCACCAAAATCCTTCTAAGCTAAATCATAAAACAGACATTATTGCAGACAAGTTCTTTAGCTTTAAAAAATTGTAAAAACAACGAAACTGTTATTTTTCAGTTGGTTATTTTGACTCTTTCTGTGGGTTATCCAGTACTTACTCTGTCTACTGGCCCTTTTTTTTCTTTGAGTTTGCTCTACTAGAGGTTTTGATAATTCAGGCCCCATGTGTCAGTAATGGCCTAGAGGAAAGAGAGCCCCTCAACCCATAATGCTGTGGAAGGTCTCTGTGCTCCTCTGCTCTGAGAGTCAGCGTGGCCTTGATCCTGGTCTCTTCTGCAATCTACTCTTCTGCTGAGACATCTGAGGAAATTTCCACAGTACCTTTGGGGACTTAAGACAGTTTTCCAGTTTCTCAAACAGATTAAGACCCCCCCCCCACCCCAACTGCTACGCCTTGAGGAGAATCTTGATCTGATGGCTCTTTCTCTATGCAGGCTGTGAAAGTCTTATAAGGTCATTCTTTGGCTATGGTCTGCACTAAACAAACCACCTCAACACAGCTTTGTTGAACAATGTTGCAGAAAATGCTGGACCTTTTTGAGTGAGTTGACAACTTTGTTGGCTATGGAAAACTTGATTTTAAATCAACATTTGGTAGACAGACATGAAATTTAACTTGAAAGCAATCAGTATAGTAATCCGTTACTTTTGATATGGGGTAATATGTTAAGAAATGTCATGACTTGTATAATGAGTAATGGGCCATTAATAATTTGTAAGAGTGTCTAAGAAAAATTAATGTCAATAGCACTGTTGTGTTTCTGCATGATCCAGCTACATCATTGGACAACTGTTCATCTCTCTGTGTAACGGCATTTTGGAAGAATACAAGTAATGCCTAATCATGTCTGCCGGGATTGGTGGGCAAATGCCCTTTTTAAGATTAGTAACAGTCAGACCACCTTTAAGTTGACCTTGGCAGTCAGTACAGGGTGAAATGGTTGTTGAAAACCGATGAAAACCATTGAATTAAGGGACTGAATATTTCCTTTATACTTTCTGTTTTTCCTTGTTATATTTCCTTTTTTAAGCTTAAGGCTAACATGAATGTGTCTACCATTTTATGCTTTAATACTCACTATAAAACTGTAGAGATTGCACAAAGCCCCAAGACAAGTTTGATTCAAGTTTAGATTCATGCATGTTAAAACAAATTGATGCCCAATCACTTCATTTTAGTGCCTCAATCTGTATTTGAGAAAGTCGACAACAAGCTCAGTGTATTTTATAGATGGACTATCACAAAAAATAACCTTTTTCGCGAGCTGCATGTCAATGCACTGAGTGTGTATCCACGCTTACTTTAAGAAAAAATTGATAATTGGCAATAGGCCTGTCATGATAATCAATAAATCAATTAACCGAACGATAAATAAAAACGTCCTCAGTAAGTTTGTCGGCCTCGATAAACTGATGCATGCATGCATGTTTGTTTTCCTCCTCTCTTTCTACCAAAGAGGCTGAATGAGAAGATGGCTCACTCTGCCGGTCTTTCTTAACACTGGGGTGCATCGGTTCTATGGCGGATTTAGCGGATCTATAGTGGAGTGAGCATTTGTCAGACTATGTTTGGGTGGGAGGCGTGGCTGCTTGTGCATACACATGGAGAGAGCTGAAGTGAGCGTCCTGAGGGGTAATGAGGAAACAAACACTAATATGAATGATGGTACGAAAGCCACGGTTCTGAAAGGATAACTTCGGTTCCTGCAGCTTTTACATTGTTTATAGAATGAAGAACAACAATATACTCACCCAGAAGGCTTTCCTGATGCAAACGGTGCTTCGGGAGATATTTAGATCCAAAATCGAGCAGCAGACACCGATATAATGGTAGCCTGTAGGGCATGGATCGCCGCTCCTAAAAACTGCATTAATCGTCCAAAAACTCATGTTTTTCACCAATATTCCATCATGATACGTTCCGGATGATCCACCATTGCAGTCTGTGTCTCTCCACACAGCACTGTGTGGCTGAGCTGACGAGTTTGTTTACGTGCCCTTCACGCATGCGCAGTGCGGCTCATTATTTCAGGGGAAGACTGGCAGCTACAAATCGACTTTCTTCTTCCAGTTTTGTGCAAAATGGACAAATATCTATGGGATGAAGATGTTGTGGAGGAGAACTTTGAATATGATGGATGTCCTTACAGTTTGGAGCCAGATTATACAGATAAGGAGTTCGTAGAAAGGAGGAAGCGATCGCAACGCTCCAGAGAGTACTGCGCATGCGTGAAGAGCACGTAAACAAACTCGTCAGTTCAGAGGTTAGTACAGCCACACAGCGCTGTGTGGAGAGACACAGACTGCAATGGCGGACCATTCGGAGTGAATCATGATGGAATATTGGTGAAAAACATGAGTTTTTGGACGATTAATGCAGTTTTTAGGAGCGGCGATCCATGCCCTACAGGCTACCATTATATCGGTGTCCGCTTATCCAGACTCAAAATCAGGTATCTTGGGCCAATACCTTGTGGTGATTCAGCGAATTTACTCAACCTAACCAACACCCAAGGTACAGTTTTGTAGCAAATAATGATCCAACTTTTCTTCTTTCCTTTGCAAGGTATTATCATGTTGTTTTAAGCACACAGTGAGCTGGAATGCAGATTTAATAAGTTTGGTCATTTTATACATTTCTCTCATTTTACAGTTTTTTCCTTGAAGTCCTGTTCCATTAGAAAATACATGTTGGAGCGTCTTCGAACACAGCAATTTCTTACATATGAGCAGAAAGAGCAGCATGGTGTTTTTTTAATTGTTAAATCATAAACACACTGTTTGTTGATCTGATAATCTATCACGCAACCTCACCTCACATCTACCCAAGTCCTTCATAAAGTTGTTTCATGAACAAAGTGAGTACCTTGGGAGGCAATGCATAGATAAAACAGGGCTTAGATCACTACCAATGTTTTAAATAACAACATAGTTGATTGATTATACCAGGGCAAATGTTTTTTTTTTCATTGCTGATGTTAGGACTTGGTACAAGACTCTTACAAAGCCTACTGTATATATTTACTCTTGTTTGACCACCAAAACCGTTCAGAGTTCATCCATCCATTATCAATTTTCTGTCCAATAGAAGCCTTTTCTCTGAATCAGTTGTTAATTGTACAATACAAAAATACGAAACTGTCATGACAGAATAGTTTGACATCTGCTACGGACTCGTGTCAGTGCCACATTTTGAAGAATTAACCAGTTTGCAAACAGGGCTTTTACCATCCAACACTGACACTGAACTGATTCAGTGGCACAGCCCTAATTTTTGGTCATCATCATTTTGGTGCAGAATGCTCTTACATCTGGTATTACATGTCTTAATAGCCATTGTGGTGTGCTTTATTGATGCACAAACATCTATTGTTGTGCATGTGTGTACTTTCAGCATATAAGCATTAGAATGCAACCATCTAGTGCTCACTTGGGTAATAACATTTTGTTCAGAGCAAATAGTTTTTTCAGTCTTCGGGCTTTGTTCTGTCCCAGTTCAACACAAACACGCAATCTCCAAAGTCTACTTTACCGATAATTGAAGTAATTATTGGGACCCGGGAAGGTCAACAGCATAGCTTATTAGCTTTCACTTCAACTCTGAGGCTTTTTGTCCAGCTGCCTTTAATGTTATGCATGCAAAGCTAAATGTAGCATTAGTGGAGCCCTAGAGAGCAGGGTTTGACATTGATGACTTTGTTAAAGGGAACATATGTTTGAACAGATCGCCCCCTCTATAAATATAGGCTGTATGCAATCCCAATGGCCTGAAGGCTGGCGGCAATGTATGTCTGCATGACATTATTCAGGACGAGAACAAGAGAGGTGCAAAGTGTGTGTGATGGAGAGAGGCACAGTGAGGGGAGAGAGGGCAAACATTTTTAGTGTTTTAACATTTAAGCTAAAGTGAAAAATGATGGTGCAAATTGACTCGGTTGCTCTTTGTTATTTTTCACATTCCCCCCCCCTTAACAATTTAGACTTAGATCACAAGAATATAATTTAATTTTCTTCATTATCTCGTTCTTCTTGGCACAAACACTTTTTCATAAAGAGCCTGTCATTGAGTCAAAGTTTTCTTTAGATAGTGTAGCGATTGATTATTGATTCCTGCTGGGATATTTGTGACCATAGGCACATTTTTGCCTTTTAGTAAGCCTTGGATCATTCATAACAGTGCCTTTGACGTGCAGGTTGATTAATGAGAACTGTCATTTATAAACAGGTTATTGAATGGAACAGTTTTAGCTGAAGGTGTAAGAGGCATCTATACATTGAACTGTTGTTTGGTTGTGCCAGTGCATATGGCTTTGGCATGCAAATGAGGGAGAAACTTTTTTGTGAGGCCTATTTGACTCACAGTAACAGTCAAAATGTAATAAACCATTAACATAACACAAATATGAATCTTTTAATGTAATATTCTCTTAAAATTATATTTATTTTCCTACAAATGTAATGGCGCTTATCCACTCCAGGTATGATATGATTTTTTCAAAATTGTTTTAAGGTCTTCTCTTGCTGTCAACCACTTCAAAGCTAATTTGGATGAACCCCTAGGATGTAATGAGAAAAATACATCAGAGGAAAAAGAACATGTTTTATGAATTATTCAAAATGGTTAATTTTCCTGCTTGAACTGGGTTTTTATGGGTATTTTTTGTGTTGAATGACATGGCCTGCAATAATCCATTCATGTATTTGATATGTATATGTATATGTCTGAGGTAAACATAAAAAAAATAGAGAAATCATTACAAAGCCAGTTTACTCCACTCTTTTTTTTTTTTTTTTTTTTTTTTTTACATCTTTTAAGGTCCCTTATCATATGTAAACCCCTCTGTCCCATTCTTGCAAGGAACCATCTCTTTTGGTGTTGATGCTGTTGAGCTGTTTCTGGCCCACTCCTGTCAAGAAAAGATAATGTCTTCTTCTTGCAAAGTCTGTGCTCTAAGCTTTACATTTAGTTATCACATCATCAAGGGCAGTTTTTTTTTAACAGACTGTTTGAGGAAACATTTTCCAAAAGCAGTAGAAGAAAAGGAGGGATGTTTCTCTTGTTGGGTTGGGGGTCATAGACAGACCATGAACACAAATATACTCCTCCTTCAGGAAATATCAACTTTACTTACTGCATTTGATAACTATTAACAGTTTCTAATACACAATAATGTATTTTAACTTGAGTTATTCAACCCTATAGGTGCATTACAATATTTTACATGTATTTTTGCAATGAGTTATAATGCAGACGGGCTTCATGGAATACCTTCTCCTAGTTATATAAAGGGAAATAAATGAAAATCTTACAGTTGAAACATATGTGCAAATAAACACCTAATGCTTTCTTCACACACACAATTAAACACAAACCCACAAAAACACACAGTTTGGTGATGATGGTCTCACAAAAGATTTGTCCTGACTGTGGAGTATCACCAGGCGATTATGTTTTTTCTCTCTTGTAGATGGTGCTGGTGTTGGTTTGTGAGTGGCGGCTAAATGAAGACCATTTTGCAGTGCGAGCAGATGGTGAGCATTGAAGTGCCTGTTGACAGGTAGCCTATAGCTTGTTGTCTAAGCTGGCGTTATCACACATAAGACTCGCGCAAAAAAAAACCATGCACCCCTACACACACACTCTGCAGCAGCTTTGAGCTCTAATTGGTACCCAGAAGGGTTTGATGGAGAGCGAGCGAGAGGTAAAGTGGGAGAGAGAGGGAGTGGTATGAAAGAGGAAATGAACATCAAAAACGCAGACCAGCTGGTCAACTATTTACCTCTAAACATTGAGGAGAAGAATACAGATTCAAGGCTGAATGTTACTGAATGAAAAATGAAATTAATGGAGTAAGCACACGTGAATCGTGTGAAGTTTGAATTTGTGCCCCTGAGATATGAAGACAACATGAACAACAGAAGCCTTTTTGTAGCAGACAGCTGTCACTGAATCACAGGATCTGTGTCTGATGGTCTGCTAAACTGCTTTTGTACAGTTCTTCATCAAAGTGATGAATAACACATTCATTGTTAATTTAATTTGGTGATAATAGGATAGTTTTGTGGTATTATCTGATGCATTCCTGTGAAATCTCTTGTCAGTCAAACACAAAGATAAGCACCAGTGAGGGTCACTCTTCTCTACGCCTTTGTTATGTTGTTATTGGGCTTATTTTGAAAATACAAAGCAGCATTACAGTTTAAACCAAGCCATTTGAGCCCCTATTCTACTGTAGTTACTTTGTGTGGAGTAAAGTTTATATTCAACCCTTTCAATCCAAAGCTTTCATACTGATCATAGTTGCAGACTTTCATGCTGCAGTACAAACCTTCCTCCGCATGACATTGTTTCCAGAATTTAAAATCAAAGTTAATAATATTTAAGACCTGATGATTTAATTCATTTATTTTTATGTTTATCTGACCTTTTTTAAGGGAGGTTTGTCCTGTTGAGACAAATAATCTCACACTGAGATATGTTTTTAGCAGATTTTGAAACATAAAGAGTGAATGGATTGCAGTTAAAACTCATTTCAGAGATTTTTTTCATGCACAACCAGAAGACCTAACAGCTTTCTTTTCTGACTCAGTTTGGGATAAAAAATTGGACAATGTCTGATAAACATTTTTTTGTTTAAAAGGAATTAGGAGAGAAAAAGAAGTCTGTCACCTTTCCCAGAATAGCAATAAATGAAGGTATACCAATATGCAGGCTGACATGCTTAATGAAGTCCACGGGTAAGAAAACCACAATAAAGCATCCTAGTACACACTGTCCAGCTTGTTAAGACTTTAAGCAGAGGCATCCTGCACATCACTGCAATCAAAACTGCCTCTGTTTGTCTCTCTATAACAATAGAAGAGAAATAAGATTTGCCTTCATGACAAAGTCCCAGTAAAGCATCCTGCTCTAATAAACATACTAAATGTACCCTAAAATACAGCAGAGTAAATTTTGTTGGCTAATAATTTTCATCATAGTTTTCATCAATAAGCTTTTTTCCTCTTAAGAAAAGTAGACTATAACAAAAAAAACCCAGCAACAACAACAACAAAAAAAAGTGCACATAGACTAAAACTTAATTAACTGACATTTTTATCAACAAATAAAAACTACACTAAGATGTTCGACAGAGACCAAATCCAATCAGACCTAATTTTGTCATGTAGGAAGTAAGGGCAGGTTAGGATTCACTGCTACTGTTTGTGGAAAGGTTGGATGGGTTAAGAAGGACATCCAATCACAACTGCCTTAGATTCATGTTGATGCGATACAAGTGTTAAACATCACTTTAAAAATTCAAGAAAACATAAAAAATGCCCTACACTTTACAGTTCATGTCTTAGTCGACTAAATGTTGTTAAATTCCATCAACAAGACTAAAATTAAATCAATGTAGATGACTAAATTATGACTAAAACTAAAAGATATTTTAGACAACAGACTAAAACTAAAGCTAAATTGAATGTGCTGTCAACACTGAAAGACAGGCAGTCATCAGGTATAAACATGAAATATTTAAAGGACAGTACCAACATATGTTTTCAAGCTTCTTTGCAGGAACCTTCAATTGAAATTTAAGGTGGGCCAGATTAGGAAAAATTTGTGAAGCAAAGGTCGAGATGTCAATATGTCTGATTACTCTGTTAAATTAAAAATCTAAAATAGGCGCATATATGCATATCTTAACAAGTTTAACAGCTCTATAATGACTACAGTATTTTTTCAAAGTAATTCTAAGAAAAAATGTTTCAGAACAGGTTAAGATTTGTGCTTAAAACGTATATAGCCCCTGGAAGGGCCAAATAAAATGGCTTAAAACAACAAAACGGAATGCAGTGTGAGCTTACCCTTTTCTCTTTTTCAGTTTTATGAAAATTCACACTTCTAATCGACCTAAGTTTAACAAACAATAGTACAGAATTGCTAATAAAGGGAACTTCCCAGCTTTGTCTCTAATTTGAGTTATCTGGGTGGGAATGCTAGCCATCGAAACCCTCAAGTTAAATCACTTAGATAAAAACTACTCAAAACTTTGTTTACAGTCCATATTAAGTGACGCTATTTCATTTTTTTGTTGAGAGCTTGGCCATTGCACTTCAAAAACCCTTTCAAGGTAATTTCTCATTTAACACATTTTGATTGCCGCATACCTACCGTTGATTCATTACAGCCTGCTGTATTTTCTTTTCAATTTTTTTCCTCTGTGACTTGAGCTTTTTCCTTTTAAGCCATATATTCACCTAGAGCTGCAAAGTGATTAGGAGGAGTGATCCAGTTCAGCAGCTGGAACTGCAAAGGCTTAAACCAACCAGTTAAACGTAGTAAAATTTTCGGGCACCTTCAGCATTCAGGGGTTCATATTGCTTTCCTTCAGGAAACCCATCTTAGACCAGTCAATCATATCAGGCTTCAAAGAAGGCAGGAAGGACAGGTGTTTCACTCTGCTTCTCAGGGCAGATTTAGACAGGCAGTGAAATTCATAAATCTAATTTTACTCCTACTGACACCTCTTCAGATTGAAATGATAGATTTATACAAGTGAATGGTAACTCCATGACTCTCTAGTGAATGTCTTGAACATTTACAGTCCCAAGCAGAACAATGGCATATATTGTTAATGTGTGTCTGTGTGTGTGTGTATATATATATATATATATATATATATATATATATGTATATATATATGTATATGTATATATGTATATGTATATGTATATATATATATATATATATATATATATATGTATATATATATGTATATGTATATATGTATATGTATATGTGTATATGTATATGTATATATGTATATGTGTATGTATGTATATGTATGTATGTATATATATATGTATATATATGTGTATATATATATATATCTATATATATATGTGTATATATATATATATATATATATATATGTATATATATGTATGTATATATATATATATATATATATATATATATATATATATATATATATATATATATATATATATATATATATATATATATATATATGAATATATATATATATTTATATATATATATTTAAATTATATATATGTGTGTATATATATATGTGTATATATATTGTGTGCTGTGTGTGTGTCACTGTTTCTGTATGTATTTATGTATGTATGTATTTTAGGTGCATGTATGCATTTAAATTGCGATTCTATGCATATTGCATTTTTGCAATCTTTAGTTAGCTTTTTTAAAACCAGTGAAAAAGATGAACAATGATGATGCCTAAAGACTATATCAGGAAAAATACACATCACATGTGAGTCTGTTTTTAGGATTTATTCAGCAATATATTTTAACCAGCTGGTTATGCTCCTCTCTTCAAAAGCCTGGATTACATATAAAAAGTCGCTTATTATCCCTTCAGGCAACAGAGTTTTTTCAAGAAATATTCAGTTTTGCTATCAAGATTTAAAAAGGCTATAGTTTCAAAGTGGTTACTTTTCCCAGCCATCGTCATTGCTGTAATTTACGGGCCGAGCATGAACGCCTCTGCTGCCTGCACTGTTTACCCCCGGCTTCTCCCTCATCTGACCAGAGCTCCGCGGTCTTTCTCATTCTCCGCTAACACCGTCACTTTTCGCGGTGTTTTGAGCTTCCCTGCATCCCAGACTATGTACACTCTTCGGTAGTCGCCGGCTATGGAGAGTAAAAGCTCTCGGTATGTACTGCTCCGGGGCTGTAATGGCGCGCGCTCCGCTTCTGGCACTCGCTGCCAGTTTGGTCCTCACTGGACGACTGACCGTCATCCTCAGAGAGTAAATATTCCTCAGATTCAGAGTCAGACTGTACTTGACAAAGTACTCTCGGCATCGTGAGTACTCTCTATCACTCTGTGTCTCTCTCTCTGCTCCGCTCCACAGCCTCTGCAGCCACACTTGCGTCCCTCGGTCCGGTGTGTGTGTTTTAAAATAAATATACGCCAAAACTTTGAATAGAAACCTGTCACCTGTCCACTATCTGCTGGTGAAAAGTAGTAAATCTACTCAGCACTACTTTAACAGCTATGGCCTATTTTATCCAGCAATGTCTCTTGCCTCAGTTTGGCGACTTTAGCGCCTATAGAGTGTGAGTGTGCGTGTGTGTGTGTGTAGAAATATCGATTTTGAATAAAAATATCGATTTTAAAATCGACAAAAATCGCGATACTTAGGTGTATCGATTTTTTCTCCCACTCTAATATATATATGTGTATATATATATGTGTATATATATATATGTGTATATATATATGTGTATATATATATATATATATATATATATATATATGTATATATATATATATATATATATATATATATATATATATATATATATATATATATATGTATATATATATATATATATATGTATATATATATATATATGTATATATATATATATATATATATATATATGTATATATGTATATATATGTATATATGTATATATATATATATATATATATATATATATGTATATATATATGTATATATATATATATATATATGTATATATATATATATATATATATATATATATATATATATATATATATATATTCTCTGCAATCAGGCGATTTCTGTAACTCTCAATGAGACTTCTGCATCTGTCGACAGGTATGTTGACCCACTCCTCGTGAGCAAACTGCTCCAGCTGTCTCAGGTTTGAAGAGTGTCTTCACCAGACTGCATGTCTCAGCTCCTTTCATGAATGTTGAACAGGATTTAGATCAGGGATCATAGAAGGCCACTTCACAATAGTTCAATATTTTGTTCTAAGCCATTTTTGGGTGTTTTTAGCTGTGTGTTTTCGGTCATTTTCCTGTTGGAGGACCCTTGAACTGTGGCTAAGACCAAGCTTTCTGACACTGGAAAGCACATTTCACTCCAGAATGACTTGATAGTCTTGAGATTTCATTGTACCTTGCACAGATTCAAGACACATTCTGTGCCAGATGCAGCAAAGCAGCCCCAGAACATAACTGAGCCTCCTCCATGTTTCACAGTCAGTCCAGTGTTCTTTTCTTTGTATGCTTCATTTTTGTGTCTGAACACAGAGCTGGTGTGACTTGCCAAAAAGCTCCAGCTCAGTCTGATCATTCTCCCAGAAGCTTTGTGTCTTGTCAAAATACATTTTGGCAAATTCCAGTCTCGCTTTTTTATGATTTGCTTTTAGCAGCAATGTCCATCATTAAGTCCATTTTGGCTCAAACAGCGATGGATGGTGTAATCTGATACTGATGGACCTTGACCTCATCTCTTTGGAAGTTGTTTTGGGCTCTTTGGTTACCATACCTATCATCTGTAAATAATCCGAAAAAGAAAAAAGAAAAAAGAAAAAAAAAAAAGACTTCCCTTGAAGCTGCTGCATCAGTGTTTGTTTTATTGTATTGTACAACAGTTTCTTGTTGGAAGAACACAACATGTGGATTTAGCTACATGGGAAGTTGTGGGAACCCAGGTTTTTCCACCCTGTAAATGGGTTCTTGATCCTCATAGATGCACTCTGCAACAGTTCTGTTAATTTTTAAAGCTTCAGGAGACTTGGGACCATATTTTCGATTTTTTTCAAACAGCAGTGGAGGAGTTGGCTGTAATTTCTTTGGTTTGATTGCAGATCGACTTCTCTTTGCTTCATTCTGCATCTTTAATGGTAGAAAACACATTTGAGTCACATTAGCGAGCTAAAAGCTGCCAGCTGTGGCTAAAACAACCAACATTTATTGACCAGCAAGCTCAGTAAGCAGTAATAGGTAGCATAGCAAGCATTGTTGGAGTAAGGGCTCTCCCGACTGCCAGACACCGCCACTCTGCTTACTGTGCTGCATGCAGAGTGCGTGTGGCTGAAGATGCTGCAGGCGCTGTGGTTGCGTGCACTGTAGTATCGATACCATGGCAATAAATATTGTAACTTGATATGGCCTTTGAGTACTGATACTTTTTGGAGTATTGATATTGTTACGGGTTGGGTCTCTTTTCCTTTCTTTTTATTTCTGGGGCTTGGTTCGGTGAGATGGTGGTGTTTATGTGTTGCTATGGTGATGTGACGTCATGTCCGGTCCCATTTCCGGGAGCGCTAATTTTTGGAAAAGAGATGCAGCTGCGAGACGCTGATGGAGATTAACCCACGGACAGAGACAGACAGGGCAACGCCACTACGGAAGAAGACAAACCACCCTCACGACCCATTCTCCTTTTTCCCTCAACCAAACAACAAACCTGAACGTCAATTTCTGAATGAGCGGGCTGGCGGCTCATGGGAGCTGAGCGAGGGCTCTCCGGGACCATCCAGACGAGGAGGACGCACCGAAGGTCCCAGAACGGCAACTGACGATCACAGTAAGCCTAGCACACGCACCTATGTCTCCATCCAGCTCCAGTTATTTCTTTTCTCTTCCTTTCCTTACGTTGTGGGGTTAGAGGGGGAGCACTTAACTCCTCCGTGAACCTTAACAATATTTTTGACAACCCTTGTGTTACCATGAACACGACCAAGGAGTGCTGGAAGTATTCAGGGCAGACAGGAGACAGAAGCAGTTTAAAATGTTGCGACACTGGAAGAGGATTGTCAGTCTCAGTGATGGTGCCGTAAACCCCCATTTTGAAAAGGCAGCATTGTAAAATTCAAATAATTGAACATTACGAACAAGGGCTTGTGGATTCCATGTTGTGTTTTGTAGTCTGGAGTGTGATGAGCATCTGCAGCAGGCCTACTCAGGAATGGCTATTGTCTGAGCCTGTTGTGCACATATGTGAGGAGTTTGCATTTTCAAAACAATCCACTCCACCTGCATATGCAAAAACAGGAATTACATCATGTTGAAAAGTTTGCTCTTTGGAACCTACTGTCAAATCTCTCCATCTCAGACACCTTAAAGGATAACTTCGGTTCCTGCAGCTTTTACATTGTTTATAGAATGAAGAACAACAATATACTCACCCAGAAGGCTTTCCTGATGCAAACCAGTTTGGCTGTTGAGATATTTAGATCCAAAATCGAGCAGCGGACACCGATATAATGGTAGCCCGTAGGGCATAGATCGCCGCTCCTAAAAACTGCATTAATCGTCCAAAAACTCATGTTTTTCACCAATATTCCATCATGATTGGCGCCGAATGGACGGCCATTGCTGTCTGTGTCTCTCCACACAGCGCTGTGTGGCTGAACCAACGAGTTTGTTTACATGCTCTTTGTGCAAAATGGGCGAATATCTATGGGATGAAGATGTTGTGGAGGAGGACTTTGAATATGATGGACGTCCTTACAGTTTGGAGCCAGATTATACAGATAAGGAGCTGATAGAAATGAGGAAGCGATCTCAATGCTCCAGAGAGTACTGCGCATGCGCGAAGGGCATGCAAACAGACTCGTCAGTTCAGAGGTTAGTTCAGCCACACAGCGCTGTGTGGAGAGACACAGACAGCAATGGCCGTCCATTCGGCGCGAATCATGATGGAATATTGGTGAAAAACATGAGTTTTTGGACGATTAATGCAGTTTTTAGGGGCGGCGATCTATGCCCTACGGGCTACCATTATATCGGTGTCCGCTGCTCGATTTTGGATCTAAATATCTCCCGAAGCACCGTTTGCATCAGGAAAGCCTTCTGGGTGAGTATATTGTTGTTCTTCATTCTATAAACAATGTAAAAGCTGCAGGAACCGAACTTTTCCTTTAAATGCAGTTGTTGTATAAATAAATTTGCAAATAAACCTTTTTTAGGGTAATTTTTTTGTATTAAAGCTAGGGTCTACGATCTGAAAACCAGTTTGGCTGTTGAGACAAATTTGAAAAACGCAGCCTGCCCCCCCTTCACTCACCTCTCCCCTCCGTGTTCCAGGATCCCGCCCCCCAGCTCGTGTCGCCTCGTAACAACACGCCCCCTCTGATAGACCAACAAGCCGGCTGGCAGAAAATATCAGCAGCAACAACAACCAAAAACAACTCAGCTCAACTGAAAGTAACAAACACGACAGTCATCCCCCTTGTAACACACAGCGGTGGCCATTTCAATTGGACTGGTGGCGAAGCGGGTCTGGCGTTGCCAGAGCAGGGTCGATTGTGGACAAGGATTTATCTTTCTCGGCGTGTCCTCACCAGCTCAGTTTACAATGCTAACGATGCGTGGCTAACTTATGCTAAAATCTATTGACAGAGCCTACCCGCTCCGACCGACAACATTCAGTCATTAGCCAGTACAGGCACAAAATCAGAGTTATTCAGCAGACATCTCCCACTGTAGTAAACAAAGCTATTTCCTGTTCAACCAGGGGCGGAACGGCCAGTGCTGTGGTCGTTCGCCAGCCGGTGGCCAGTGCTGCTGCCGGCCGTTCGGTAGCCGGCACCCGGCGCAGTGTTCAACAATCCCAAATCATTCTGCAGCTTTTTCCACCGTACGATTATCCAATGTTAAGTCTCCGTTGGGACCCGTATTGCTCATATTTCTTCCTTACTTCAG
This sequence comes from Scarus forsteni, assembly GCA_036419115.1. NCBI lineage: Eukaryota > Metazoa > Chordata > Actinopteri > Labriformes > Labridae > Scarus > Scarus forsteni. The sequence goes on along the minus strand of JAZDUH010000136.1, from coordinate 21,329,052 downwards.
CCTTTTCCTCGAAACTTTTACGTTTCCTTCTCTTTGATGTGGAGGGTAACAGAAGCAGCCTCCCAGCTCCATGATGCTTCAGTAGCTGTGCAGCTAGCTGCTCACCTGTATATGAGGAAGGAAGTGGTGAGGAGGCGGGACAGTGCGGAGCAGGGGAGACGGGATTGGATGGACTCACGGACCAATCCGAAACGCCGTTCCCGGTGGTTCAGATTGGTCAACTATTATGCTGCTTTGCAGTGGATATACTGAATGGATTTTTTTCATTCTTTTTGGTCTTTATATTGCGTAGATCGGACCATAGGACCATAACAGCCTGATAAAAACTGTGTTATTGAGATGTACCAAGCTTCCAAATTGTAGACCATAGCTTTAACAGTACTGATGCCTGCCTATGTGCTTTGCTCAGAAACAACATGAGTTGGTAGTGACAGGTTGATTTCTGTTTCTGTGTTTATGGTTCAGAATGATGCCAATGACGAGCTAAAAACATTGCAGCAGCTGACCCAGAACCTACAGGGGTGTAAGTGTGCTGGAGAGGTTCATTCCACTTGACCTCAGTCCATTTTATGCTAAAAATACTTTTAATGTGTGTTTGTTCGTGAGTGGATGTGAGAGATTTACAGTCCAAGAAGTGGTCACAGGCCAAATGATGCTTGGAGAAGCTTCGTTTGTCTAAGTGGCCACCGGGGGCAGTGTTAAGTGTCCTGGAGGGTCTCCAAGGTCATTATACACACACATGCAAGGAAATTCAGAGATGTGTGTGTTTGTGTGTGTGTCCTGGAAGGGCCGTGGGGTTGTTACCCTACTAATGGGGCCAGATGGTCACAAAACAAACACAAACTGTTCCTCCTCTCTGTCTGTAATAAGGTCATGGAGCTGTTTATGTCTTTCAGATGCAGAAACCAGCAGCAGAAAACAAGCCAGAGGATGTGGGCCTAGCAAACAGGCAGGAATGTCAGTGACCTGCCGCAACATGTGTCAACAAGGGTAAGAGAATTACAGATTTGGTACTGGAAGACACAAAGTAAAGGTATTGTGGACACATGTCTGTTGACTAATGGTATAAGTAACTTTTGAATGTTTTAATTGTGAAGGTATCACAAGTGCATCAGAAAAACTTTTAAAGATTATTTAAGATTTGTAATTTTAAGGGACAAAATCAGAACAGTATAGCCTGTTTAGCAGAGAGACTGCATCTGTGTGTCACATCCATGTAACACCTTAAATCTGAGCCCATCTCAAGTAAGAAGTGTGTCCACACTGAAGCCATGACCAGTGTTTATGCTGGGAAATGACGTTAATCCTCTAAATCACAAGTAACCACACCATGCTGTAGTAGTAGTTCAGAAATTTTCCACGTTACAATAAATTTGCTAATAAACAATTCCTATCATTTAGGCCAGTTAAAATCACTTCCATTCACAGTATTATTTTTGGGCCATATAATTAACTTCATTGTTTTTTTCTCACAATTTTAACATTGAGAAGTGTCTGATAAATTGTACAATTTTAAAACTAATTCTCAATATTTCTGAAGATAATGTTAGTAATTATTATTTAGACAATTTTTATTTATAATACACAAGATAATCAATATTTTTCTGGAAACCTACATTCTTTTAGAGATTTTTCCCAGGGCTTTTCTGCCTTTATCTGATAATGGGGAAAGACAGTGGATAGAGCTTAGCACCTGCATTGGCCATGAAGTGCGATACATGTGCTGACAGTCTGCTTGGCTATCATTACCCCAATGACATATGTTGTTTATTTCAGTTAGATATGCTGGATAATAGAATCATAATGCATACAGACACAAGGGGAACTTAATCCATATGATTCAGTTGTTTCTATGATTTTACAAAAGAAGTGCATTGAATCATTTTCAGCCCACTTGGGGTAATGATACAGAAATGTAATATTATTAAAATTCTTGAAGGACAAGAAAAACATTAAAATATTGCAAATTATTTATAAACAAGATACTTTTAAAACCATGATCACAAGGACACCGACACATTTAAAAAGAGAGATTTTCTCCCTCTGTAATGACAGTTCTTTTTTTGAAATCATAAAGCTTCTATATGATTGACATCTACCTTTGCACTCTTTTAAATCTCTTCTAAACAAAATAGGGAGATATTATTATCTAGCACTGCAAGAATCCAGGGAGATGCTCAACGTTCAGAGGCTTCATTGGTTAAGTAAAATCTTTTAAAAGTTGTGAAAGACAAGGTTGGTCTATTTAAACTTTGATGTCTTTAGATGCCTGCAGAAATTTCACAATGGAGAATTATTTAAGGATCGAGGGGAGTAACTTATCCTCATGGCCTTTTGGTATTCAGAAGTAGGGCGGATAAATTTGCACGATTGTTTTTCTCCAGCAAACTAGAGGAACACAAGGCATCAGCATGGAAGAATGTCATGACCTAGTACTTTCTTAAATAGAGAGGTTGGACAACTTTGAGGACTTATTGAGCAAAAATAATCAAAACCGAAAGTTCTTTAAAGGTTAAGTCAGTGCTCTTTCATTTTAAACCATTGCATTATGGCGCAGAGGGGGGTATATGTGTTTTTTTAAGTGTTTTCTATTTGGCTTGTTCTTTTACTTTAAACATTTTATTATCATGTATTTCCCTTCTAAATCTGATGTATGTGTATCATTAAGTATCACATAATCTTGTATTCTGGGGCTGAGTTGCTGAAATGGATCCTCTTTGGAATGTGTGGAGGCTATAAATGGTGCTGTCCATGGTGCTGAAACTGAACTGTACTGTCGACTCTGAATGCAGCTCTCTGCAGTAATTTAATGTTAAGTTTTCTGTAGCAGTAGTTCTCAAATAAGGAGCCAGGACCTAGGAGCCAGTTGTACATGAACATATATTGTATATGCATGTTGTGCCAGTTGTTTCAGTCCAGTTGTTTTCTGAACTGACATCTCGATTTCTCTCATATTTAAAAAATAACAAAGCTACTTTTCCCGTTATTATACGTTTTCAAAGACAACCAAATATAACATTTTTACGTTAAATCTTCTTTCAACTAGGAACACTAGTTCAGTTAATTTGATGCCTATGTGATTGAGTTAAAGTTAATTAAAGTTAATTTTTGTAGTGTAATTTTTTTTCTACCATTTTGGAAAACAACACACAAACAAATATAAAAAAAGAGAGCAGCCTGAAATGATATCTCATATTAAATAATTGTCCACATTGACAGATCCTAGTACAGGGAATATCATTTGCTGGTCCACCTCTTTGCCCCACAGAAAACATCGATACAGTATGTTGACAAGTCCATGTGTTGAAACATTATCAACCTCAGCTCAGGCCCCTTGTGTTGTGGGCAAAGATCTCTGGGGAGTGGGGTTCCTTCACAGTTAAACTGAATGATAAGAACACGCCACATAAATTGTGAATTAAAACATATTTACTTACTCACAAAGCAGGCAATATAGTCAAACTCGCTTGTTCAACAGGCTGTGATCCGAACACTCAATATGTAAATTTCTGGACAGCTAATTTTCACTTTATTGAAAGAATATCCATCCAAATTTAGAATATAAAGCCCTGATTGTTATGCAAAAGTTAATTCTGATTTAAATGCTAAAATTTTTGGATTTAACAATGTCTAGTGTGAATGGTAGGAAAAGGATTTAAAGTACACCCGTATTTACATTGAAATTGACAGGCAGAGTCTCGTAACAAATGCCGCTGGATGAGTTATGAGACATTTATTATATCCAGCATTCTCTTGCAGTATCATACACTGTCAAAAAATATGCTGGTTTTCTGAACATACTTGACCACAGTGTTTTCTAGTGTTTTTCTGTGTGCCCCAACGTTACAAGAAAGGCAGCAACACTTTTAACAGAACCAATGTTTCAGTTCATAAACTTTCTACATCCACTAACACTGTATGACCATATTCTTATCCGTGTCCATGTGGTAGTTGAACCCTCAGATGATGCAGGTTAACTAGCAGCTCCATCCTTTTGCCCTCACGGTGTCTCAGACTGTTTTGTGATGGTAAATAACCTGTGGCTTTCAAGGAGAGCGAGTAACTGCTCAGTCTGCTGGGAGCCTAGCGATCCCTTGTAAGACGAGCATCTAAAGTAAATGACAAAATATAAGTGAAGAGAATAACCATCTGAATGAATAATTCATGGGAGCGCATCAAACTCTATTACTCTTTGTAGGAGGAGATGTGAGAGATTAAAACGGGAATGTGATGCTGGTGAAAATGTTCTGCCTTTCCCTAAGGACTGGAAATATGGTGTGTCTGTTGTACATATTGTAATTTTAATACCTTTAGGCAAGCTTTAAAACTTTTGAAGCAATTGAGGGGAAGTTTTATAGTTTGCAACTCCACCATAGCACCCAGTGAACATGTTTTACCCTCAATATGACATTAAAACATTAGTGAGAGTAAATTCTGATAAGATTTGACTGTGAATACAAATACTGCTGCATTTCACTCCTCAAAAATGAACGGTTGCCTAATTATTTGAGTAAATGAGGCATGAGCCAGTGCAGTGATATGGATATGACACACCTGGCCACTTGGTGGGGTTGTTTGTCCAGCTATGCTCTAGCAGGTGAAAGGGCAATGTTGGACTTTTTCGTGTCCCTGTGACACAGTATTGGTCCAGTCTCTGAAAATAAGAACATGGTTGTTTTTACTTTGGAGATCCAAACTATTGGGAGGGGAAAAAATAAAAATGTATGAGGCTCATTGTCTCCTCCAGGGGTATTCCCTGTTGGATTGTTTTGTTTCAAATCCCCGAACATGAAAGCCAAATGATTTTAAATTCATGTGTAATAGGTTTTTGCATCAGAGAAACAACAGTGACATTCTCCCGGGAATAATTATTTAACAGTGCTTGATACCATCTGTTTCTCCAAAACAAGGTGAGAACATCCAAAAAGGACACATGAATTCATTTAATATCACAGTCATGGAGATTAGTGGTGATTAATGGTCGGTGACAGTAGATAATGGTGTCAATATTTTTCATTCATATTCAGATTTTGTCCTGTTCCAGGCCAGGAACAACAAAGTGACTAATCATAATAATGTCACAGGCAGACTTTAATAGATGCATTAGGATTGATATACCCCAGGGGTGAATGGGTTATTGCTCATAAAGCAGAATCACGCGCAATGGCAATTAATTCTGATAGCATTTAAGAGACTTTCAGATAATACAGACAAGAAAGAAAATGGTCAAATACACGGTAATTGCAACAAATTTAAGAGTTTGAGCAAGAATACCTTAAAGAAATTATCAGAGTAATGACCATGTCTGGAGCAGGAAAAGAGCCCTGAAACTGTTATGACATTTCATCCATTTAGATTAGATTGAGTTAAAGATGACGGACGAAGCTGACCTCATCCAGGATGCTTGACAACACCACAGCAGTTCTGTCAAAGCTGAATTTCCAAGTTATTTGTCACTGGTAGTTTTAAAAAGGGTACCAAGTATGTGCACTGATCTTTAACAATGAGGTCTGTCATATATAAAGATGATTAAACACCCAAGTTTTAAGTTAACATTAGCCTATAGGGAACAGATGAGTTGGCTGGGGACTATTTTTTAGCTTAGGCTCAGAATATATTACAATATCAAAGGACTATTTGTTGCAGAAACACCATGTTTGTCAGAAAAAATCCAAACAAGCTGAAGCGTTGTATTGTTTTTGGACATCTGTTACTAATAATCTTGAAAAAATGGGGGGTATAACTCAGGGTTATACGCTAAATTTATTTAATTTTTCATAGAGACTTCCATGCCATCCAGAATATAAAAAGATTGGGATGGTTTAACCCAGATAAGCAATTTCTTTTGTTGAGGTAACAAGGGCAATCATGCTATGCGTGAATAACCCTGAGGCTCTGTTTGATTCTATGTATCTTTTTATAAAATAATTATTATGCTAAAGTTTCATATAGTAGAAATGTCCTGATCAGGCTTGTTTCTGAAACATATTACTGTGTAGTTATGTCAGCTGATGCAGATACCATTCATGTTTTATGTTTTATTTATTGTATGTGTTCATTTATGTGAATTCATTAATACAATTATTGACAGACAAATATTTCCAATAGACTAGATCGTGAAAAGAATCCAAAATATAAAAGGCAGGATATATCAGGAATATAACTTGGGTACACCATGTAGCTACTGTACTTATGCCATGATGCTAAGAAACAAAGGAGTTTCTGTTCTAGAGGATGCCTTCAAAACTGAACAAAAATAGATGAACCATCAAGTCATCAAATTCATATTTAGTATTCCTGCCATGAGCGTGCAGTAGAGCTCATGCCTGGCTGGTATGTTCCTACAAGCCTTTCATCCTGTTGAGGGGTAACCTCGTCCCATTCTTCTTGAATTTCTTCCTTTAATTCTGCCAGATTCTTTTGTTCATGCTTTGAAACAGTCTTTTTGATAATCCACCTCAGGTTTCAAATGGGGTTCATGTCTGGGATTAAGCTGGCCAGTCTAGGGCCTATATATTGTGCTCCGGCAGCTAAGTTGTGCTTGACCTGGATGTGTGGCATGGGGCAGTATCTTGCTGAAACATCTAGTTCGACCATGAAAGAACAGTGCATGTGCAGTATTGAGCATGTGGGTTTCAAGAGTTCAATGTGCCTTCACAGACAGTGAGATGACCAACACCAGCAGCACGTATACATCCCCAAACCATGATAATGCCTCCACCATTCTTGACAGTAGTTACTGTACTTACTGGAGATAATGCTTCGTCTGGCCTTCGGCATACTCAGGCTGGGTATTTCCAGCAACCCCACGATACGATATGTATCCCGATACTGAGGCCACGATACGATACGTATCCCGATACACATAAATTGTGAAAATTGACTGCGCTTTTAACAGAATTCCCAGCAACTTTTGTTTTTCATTACAAGAAGAAAAAAAAACAAGGATGAGTTTTAAATGGCTCTACCACTGAAGAACTTTAATACAGGTCCCCAAAGATGGTAGACACCTGTGTTTAAATCTTGAACTGTGTTTCATGATGTAGCTTGGCTTCTACTTTGAACTGTGCCATTGTTAACATTACCCAAAGTGTACTTACAACAACTGTCCAAATATTGAGGCCGTATCGAATCTGCAGAATCCATAGGTTCTGGTTTGAGATGAAAACTGGACTCATTAGACCGCAGAATCTTCTTCCAGTTTGTGTCTTTCCAGCTTTTGTGTGCTCGGGACCAAGAACACTGGGATAATCTATCTCTCATTGATCAGGTGCTTCTTGACAGTCTACAAGACCTTAAGTCGTGATCCAGGAGTCGGCTGCATACCGGGCAGTTGAAACATTGGACACCAGCTCACATGATGTCATTTGGTGTTTTTCCCTGCACCTGCAGATCAGGATGCAGCCATTTCTTGCTTGGATGCCCAGATCTGGATTTGTCTTCCAGGTTGGTTTGTTTGTATCTGGGATGCAAAGAATTAAAAGATATAAATGGTCAAAGATGGATTTTTATCATCAGAAAGTTGTTAAGTACATCATTCCATGTTTTTATACTAATGCCCAGACGTTAGTCTAGCATAAAAATCCACTGAAGCAAATTTTTCCATTCTGGAATGCAGTAAATACCTTGACATACGTAATCAATAATTTATGATGTGCTTCTCACAGAAACACTGCTGTAGAGGTAATTTCTGCCTAACCCCATTTGGTGTTTTTCCCTGCACCTGCAGATCAGGATGTAGCCATTTCTTGCTTGGATGCCCAGATCTGGATTTGTCTTCCAGGTTGGTTTGTTTGTATCTGGGATGCAAAGAATTAAAAGATATAAATGGTCAAAGATGGATTTTTATCATCAGAAAGTTTTTAAGTACATCATTCCATGTTTTTATACCAATGCCCAGACATTAGTCTAGCATAAAAATCCACTGAAGCAAATTTTTCCATTCTGGAATGCAAGTAAATACCTTGACATCGTAATCAATAATTTATGATGTGCTTCTCTGTTTTTATTGTTTTCCTCAAGCAGCGTATTGGAAATCATGGATAACAATATTTTTAGCATTAAAAACATAACTTCAATTCAAGAGCTTCTACATCCTGGTATCCTTACCATTACAGAAATATAAAAATGTTTTTGGTAGTTACCAATATTGGTAATTTAGTGTAGCTCTGGCATAAACCTTGCATTGGGTAGTAGTCAAATATCCCTGTAAGGCATTGCATTTATATGTTTATACTTTTTTAACATGACTATGTCTCCAGTGTTCTGTTAGTATAAACATTGAAAGTAGAGTTTATCAGGATTTGATTACCTCCACCAGGAGGTTACGTGATTGCCGGCTTCCGTTTTTTGTTAGTTTGTTAGTTTGTTTCTCTGTTAACAAGATAACTAAAAGTTATGGATGGATTTTGATGACATTTTTGTTCATGTCTGGATTTGGATAAGGAGCAAATGTTTGATTTTGGGAGTGATCGAGTTAACTGAGAATAACTACTGAACTAAAATAGATATCATTATGAATCCAATTGCTAATGGTATGTTTTCATGGTCAAGGAATCTAAATATTTAGATGAAATAAAGGTAGGACTAATATTTATGGTGAAAATCACAATATAGGTGAGGACTGTGGCGCTGACGGAGGTCTGCGCTCTCCGAGTGCTTTTCAATTTTTTCTTAAGCACTAGCCATTTTTACATTATCTGTTTTTTTGCTGCAGAGACAAGGCTAGGAGATTTTCTTCATGAAAGTGTGTTAATTTTACAAAAAGGCAACCTAGTGGGCTTTCCTCTTTTAGCTGTAAATATGTAGCCCTTAGACACTCAGACTGTGTGGGTGGGAGAGGGAGGGTTTGACAGACACAGAGGATATCATGTAGTCTGTGTTTATACATGTTCATCATAAGAAGTAGTAAATGTTGATATACAGTACTCCTGGCATGTGTGTGTGTGATCTCCAGCTGCTGTTTCACGGCAGATTAAAGCCTCCTGTGGTCAATTTGCTCTCCCTAATGTCAGGTCCCCTCCAAAGACTTGAATCACCCGTAGCCTAGCAACCGTGGCCACAGCTAAGGGAAGCGCAGCCATGCATGCAAAATTCCTGCATTTTAGGTGTCTGTGTCTGCTTGTGCGCCTATATATTCTGTAGGAGGAAATTATCTTTATGCTTTTATGTGTATTTGTGTGCACTTAATGTACAGTTTGGATTGGTTTTGTCATGAAAATGGTCTCATCTGGTCAGCCTGGAGTGCCATTTTCCCCCTAAATTTGTCCTTTATTACTTATACTTTTGCACATAAATCCGTATCTCTTTTCCCTGTCACAGTAATTTATGCGCCTTGGCTTCATGCTTTGCAGCCAGGCGGTAGCAATAAGATCTCTGGCTGCCTTGGTTTGGATGAAGTTTGTTCCCAAGCTTGACTTATAGATTGTACCACTAGATGGCTTGAGGCAAAAGAGTGATACATATTCCCCAGATAGCACATTGAATCAGAAATGAGAGAGAGAGATATAGCAGGGGAGAAATTTAGCATCACAGCCACAAACCAGCTGGTCACCCACTTGAAGATAAAGCAGTTGAGATGTCTAATATCAAGCAGGATTTTCCCAAACACTGTAGACCTTTTTATAAATAGGCTGTTTATCAAGAACAACAGAAAAATATTGATAAGCCAGAAAAACAGAAGCTTGCCAGGGGGTATAAGTGAGTTCAACATACCCACTCATTCTTTGAGTGAGCTGGCGGCAAAACTTTAGGTCCAGTTAGGGATACTGGGCATCATGAAGCTGGTTATGGACTGTCTTCACTAACTCAGGATTTCTGCATGAAGCTGCATGCCTGTATCCTGACACACCAGATAGACGGTTCATACTGTATACAATATATTTCACAAGCCAATCTGGGCAGCAGCCCTCAGTAGTTTGGAAGGAGAGTAGGATCAGTGTTTTATCTTATTTAATCAATGAATTTTATTGATAAATAAACATCCAGTTTTGTTAAACTTTTACCTTCGCTGGTCTCACCTTTACTAATCTCTTCAGGAGCAGTCTTTATCATACAATTTTTGTAGTTGTTTTTATGTTGGTTTAAATTGGGAAGCTATATGGTTAGTTTAGCATGCCCCTTAAAATTAAAGATTAAAAAATGAAAGATGTGATAACACAAATGTATTGCAGTATAATACTGCTGCTACAAAGGGAAGAGACACTTAATGTAAAAACAAAAAGAATTCTTGCTGTTACCATTTGAGAATTGATTTCTCATTTACACTTTAGGTGAAAACATTACACTGCACAACTCTTAAAATCAGATGAGTTATGTTGATGCCTGCAAGGTATTTCGGACAGACTGGTCAAGCACATACATCTTTGTTCAGTGACCTGACAAACGTCTTTACAGCTGATGGGTTTTTTGAGCTGGATACTTTATGTTCATATTTTTCTGTTTGACCTGCCAGCATTGCCTGCATCACAACTGTACTCTTGCTTTTAACCCTTTACCACACCGACATACATATGAAGGCTCCAGCAAAGGTTTGAGTTGATAGTCCTTTGGACTGGCTGTTATGCAGAAGTGTAAAAACACTAAAGTCTATGAGGGCAAGATATCTTTGTCAATTTACATTATTATACAGCTTTGATGCATACGATACGGGCTGCTGCCCATACACACCAAGGCAGAGACACTGACTCACAGCATTCCTGTCTCCCACTGAGTCTGTGCAATTTGGCTGATTTGTGTGACCAATGCTGTAAATATCTGCAAATATTTCAGTATCAGCAGATATGATGGTTAACGCTTTAGGCTGATATCGGCTGATACCAATATTAAATAGATAACATTGTGCATCCCTAGTCTATGCTCTACATTGTGCTTACTATCAGAAGCCGATGAGCTTAAACTCATGATTACACAATGGTAGAGCATCGTGCTGGTAGGTCTATTTGGGTGAGGCAGCTGCTGGCACTGCAAAGAAGGGGAGAAGTAGAAGTCTTGAAGCCACTGACTTTGTTTTATTCACCAAGGTGCACTGTCATGTGGGGGAGAAATGTGAAGCCCATTAATGACTATATGAAACAAAAAAAAAAGGTTGAAATGACCTCTTAAGTATGTTCTGCCTATGCAATAGATACTTTCAAAGAGTACGATCATATTTTCTATGACAGAAATGACGATTATTTCAGTTGGATGATCAGACCCTATTATTTCATCTGATAACCATTAACACCACAGAATATACGTGGAATTAACTGATAAATCACGGTAACATTACTGAAGTAATTAAATTGTTTTGATGGGTATTGGTAATTTGAGTTTAATATATTTCCTCGTCTGTGTTTTCATCCTAAAGGTAGCCAAGGAATGACATCTCAGAAAAATGACAAATATGTCATTATATGACTGAATTGTGCTTGACCTAAATGGGGGAAAGTGAAAGACTGAAGTTTAGGTAATGACAGAATCAGAAAAAGATGAGCTTTATTGGCAAGGTGCATTAAATGTTACTAGTATTTAAATTAGGATTTGTTGCCTCTACTTACAAACTAAGCTAAGTTTAAGATACTGAAGTACCAAGACAGTCCTCCATGTCACTTTCTTGAGATCATCGACCATCTCAACATACACTATGAGTAGCTGTGACTTAAAAGCCTCATTCTGTCACATTTCTAACACAGGGCCATATCTTGATAGTGTGAAGAGTGTCTAAAAGCATGTGGTGCCTGACAGTTTGGGGGTGTTGACTCATACTTTGCTGTCAAGACAATGCCCAAACCCAAAGCCAGGCACAAAGAAGATTGACTATGTGCTTTGATTAAAACTGTGTGTGCTGGTGTGAATCAAACCAATAAAAGCTTTGCACACCTGTCAGTGTTTTGTTCAGGCACAGTGGATTTCAGTGTTTGGTCTTAACTGTGGTGGGATCATTTAAGTCCCCTCCTTTAATTGTGCCATCAAACACACAGACCAATTATGTGATATGAAGTTTGATGATGCTAAATTAAGCTGCACCTCACCAAAGCTTTCCCATGCCTGTCTCTTCTCTTGATATCAGGATCATGCTTTTCCAAAGACTTCAGAATTTAAACCACAGTTATTTTCAGTGTTGCAAACATGCCAGCTTTGCATATGACCACTGCTCTTTTTTGGACAAACACAGCCCTGGATGCTCATGTCCATGTACAGAGTAAGTTACACAGCATGGGAATGACTACTGCTTCAGGTAGAATGCAAAAAGACATCTATGCTTTATACCTAAATGCTTTTGCTGGACTCATACAGCCCCAACAAAATTCCATAAACATGCTCCTTGGATTGAAAATCTGCTGTGCCCATAGCAAGCTTTTTCAGTGGGTGACAAATAGAACAACATTTAACTACTGCCTCTAAACCTGATGTATAAGCTAGAAGTGCTTGGAGAGCACAAAACCCCACTGAGACATTTCTGACATTGTCAGCTGAGTTGTAAGCACAAGTGTTGAAAGCTGCCTAGCTCATAACATTAACAAATCCTTAAAAAAAAAAAATTCCTGGACCCAACTAGAGACTGATGACCACCAATATCAATTTGACTGGTCCTTGGCCTATTTCTGACCTATCTTGAAGATTTCATCAAATTCTGCTCCTAAGCTTTAAAGCTATTTAAATTATTTTTTTAAAGAGGAATACCAGTGAAAACTTGATGGAGGTAACAAGGAAGAATACCAACATAATTAGGAACTCAGGGTCTGCTACTCATGTTGATCCAGCCAGGTTATTAGAGAGCCAGCTTTATTACCCTAAAATTACTTTACACGTAATAGACCAGGCTTGCCCTCTAATCTTGCTTCATGGTAAAACCCTTAATGCAATAATCTTATTTGATTCTGCAGAAAAGAAGAAGACTGATATTTCTCAAAGTAAGGTCTTGAAAAAACCTCGTGGTTTCCAGACCAAAAGTCAGTTGTCATATCGACCCAAAAATTTCCAACAACTAGTCCTGGTGGGGGAGAGGTTAAAGCAACAAACCAAAAGGGCAGACACACAAACACAACGCGAGACTGGCTGAATGTCTGTGCATGTATGTGAGTGTGGGAGTGTGTACGTGTGTGCGTGTGAAAGCTGCAGGCACAGAGACATGAGCCAGCAGCAGCAGCAGCAGCACTAGATTACATTAGCAAGGCATGAGGCAGTGAGAAGGTCAGTGAATCAGATACCGGTTCAATATAGCAGCACCAGTCGGGGGGCAGGAGCTGAGCTGGTCCGCTATGCTGGCGGATTGCTGAGGAAGCCTTGTCTTTGCGAATGTGTTTCAGGAATTTGACCATGCTGGGAGCAGACAGAAGAGCTGACTCCTGAAAAATGGCAGCTCGTCTATTTCATCTGCGAGGGAGGGGAGTTTTGTATTAGTAAGGCAGAGAAGATACAGTTTTTTTTTTTTACCTGTACTTTACATAAACCAAATCAAACATGTGCACTGTGTGTACTGTAAATCCAGAATATGCATTTAGCTGATCTTGCAAGATGCTTATGCTCAAGTCTGATTGATTACAATGAGAAAACAAAGGGATTCCTGCAGCAGACCCCCTTTTCCCCACAATAAGCTATAAAAATCAATTACCACTACATCCACCCAAGAGGTGGCAGATGAATGAATCTAAATTTTGAGTGGCCATTTAGTCTCTCATAGATCACATTGACTTAGATATGGTCCCTCTAACTTTTAATGGTTGGTACTTACAGTAGATGAGCAGTTCAGCACTCTTAGCCCATTATACTGTTAGTGGACACACAGTGCAATCAGGAGGGTCAAAGATTTTAGTGTGCTCCATTAGTGAAGTGCACTACTCAGTCCAATTCTAATTGACCAGCAGGAAGGGAAAAAAAAGGTGTCGACAAGCTAGAAGGGGGGGACGATATTACATGTGGGGTCATTGTTCATATAAAGTGTGGTTGGTCATGCAGAAAAAATAGAAATTATTTAAATTTGGAAGATGCTCACTGTGGTGAGACTTCATTGAATAAAATGGGAAGCATCTTACTTGTCTAGTAAATCATAAATTGCTATAGAATCAAAGTTAATCTAATACAAGAGGACTATGGCTTTGCAAAATCATTTAACTATCCTCCTGTGTCACCTTATTCCTGTTCTAAGTACAAAGTAAAATGTTTTTGCTGATTCTTATAAAACTGCCGAGGTGTGTAGTGCTGATATGTTGACTTATTTGCACTGTGTTTATTTAATATGTTTAATAAATAAAACAAACTACATGGTACTGTGCAAAAGTGTGTCAAAAAAAGTAATATTATAATGCTTCATTTTTAACTAAAGAAGTGTTTAGCGAGCACCAACCTCCACAAAGGTATTTCAGTGGCTGACGTGATGCTCATCTGCATAGGTTATTTCCAAACACTACTGATATTATTAACCAAGTTCTGGATGCAGAATGACAAAAACTGCCCTTTTTAAACATTGCGACATGGGGCAGTTTTTTCCTTGTATTGAATTTGGAATTGGGTCAACACTGATATCTTTTCACTCTTGTGCCATGACCAACATTCCCTGAAAATGTCATCAAAATCTGTTGCTTACTTTTTGAACTATCTTGACACAGAGAGACAAATAGCAGGCAAACACTGGCAAAAACATAACCGTCCATGGTGATGTAACCCAAATTCATGGAGGAAAATCAGAGTCAAATCATTATGTGGCGTGAAAACCCTTTGCCCTCAAGCCAGCATCAGTTATTCCAGGTACACTTGCAGGCAGTTTTTGATTGAACTCTTAGACAACTAACTGCAAATCTTGTGTGGATGTAGGCCACACAATAAAAATTAATTAGAAGATTCAAATGAAAGCATTCATTCTATACAGCATTAAAAATGCCTAACTTTCTGCAAAGTTCTGTGTGTGTATACCTACTAATTGACAAGTAATTCTGGAGCAGTGTCAAGGGCGCTGACATTTAACTGTGAAACTGACTGAACAGGCAAATCCCTAATTTGAATGTGAGTGCAGTGGATATCCAGTTTAAAAAGCAAGCTAACAAAATCAATCGATGTACTTTAAATAGAGCTTTTAAGGTATTACATTGATGTGTAAGTAAATAACAAATACCTCAAGAGCAGATCACACCTTTCACTTTCTTAATAATCAACATACTCTTTTGCAAAGTGCCTTGTTGGTATGGTGCTGTACAAATCAAGATTGATTGATTGAATAAAACCTATTTCTGTGTGGAGGTGTGCTATAATATTTTAACCCCATTTAAAGAATCTCTGCTCATAAAATCTTAACTTTTGCCTTTTGTTAGTTGTTTATACTGATCCTCCTCCAGAGCTCACTCGATCAGCTCCTCTGTGCCTCTGCAGATTTTTTTAAATGTCTGGACTTTTAAATCTCTCGGGATGCCGATGCTCATCAAATTCTGTGGGCGCTCATGCCCTGCAGATCGGATCGCTGTGACCACTCCAATTGGTTTTGTATTCAGTCACATCTTCTTTGTCCTTTAAGCAGAGCAGTGGCTCTAAACCATGTGAGGAAAATGCACCCCAGCCCAATTTTCTGCCTGTTGAGAACAGAGTGAAGGATGACCACTGAAGTTTTTCCTCACAGTGTTAGAAGACCTCAGTGTGGTACAGGACCACTTCACTTTTAAAACGCACCCAAGTTTAGAATTGGAAATTATTGCTTTTTCAAGCTGAAGTTTGATTTAAGTGGAGATCAGTCATTGATCCTTTAAGTTGTTATAACATTGTACGTGCCAATTTTCTTCTTCAGAACCTAAATTCAGAACACTTAAATTAAAAGATTATTACAACAAGGGTAGCTCTAAGAGCAGGTAGATGAGGTTAGGCTCTGGAGAATTTAATAATATTGCATTGACCCACAAGAGAAAAGTCCAACTATGCTCTTAATATATAAAAGATTAGAAAGTACATCAGATTCAGTCCATTTCACATTATCGGCATCGTCTTTTCAGGAGAAACTACTTTTAACTTCAACAGACACTTTTCAAACTAAAGAGTTACATAAATCTGTTTAGTCGTATGTCTTCTTAAGAATACTTACCTGTTTACTGTATTTCAAGACATTTGATAAAACAGGAAGTCCGTGTAGTCTAAGAATATTTTCAGAAACCAAACATCAGTCCATCACAAACACAGCATTCAGCTACATTTAGCAGAGGAACCGTAAACTAGCAAAAACAGACTTTTCCAGACAGAAATCTTAAACAGACCTAGACTCATGTTGGATAACCATCTAACCATGGATTGGCCCTTGTTATCATTCAAAAAGAATTTCTTTAATATTTATTAATCAAAGTTGTAGGGCTGACAGTCATGGAGATGTCCCAAAGTTGGAATAATTAAGGACTTCAAGAGGGTGTTCTTGTG
Source organism: Scarus forsteni (assembly GCA_036419115.1). Classification (NCBI taxonomy): domain Eukaryota; kingdom Metazoa; phylum Chordata; class Actinopteri; order Labriformes; family Labridae; genus Scarus; species Scarus forsteni. The sequence goes on along the minus strand of JAZDUH010000136.1, from coordinate 21,312,681 downwards.
ATTTTCTGATCTGTACCAGCCTCGTGGCAGCCAGTACTTTCTGGTTTCTGAAAAACATGCTCATTTTTAATCAATAAAAGCTTGGATTGGCTTTGGGATACACTTTGAGCCTTGGTCGTTTTTCAAACCAATGCTTTGCTGCTGTGCTTGATGTTTTTTTTCTAGCCATCCCTGTCAGCCATGTGGAGACATCAACAGGAACTTAGATATACAGTTTATTCTGCAACTTCAATTGAGTCACTGTAAAAAGATTAGTTGTTACATGCAGCCAGTTACATCAACCTGTTTTGAGGATTCTTTTGAGTTGATAATGCTGTACAATTACATACTGCACTCAATAGGTATCTTTAAAAAGTAAGCCACAGTCTCTGTTTCATTAAAGAATTTCACATGATGAGCTGGAAAAGCTGAGTTTAAGAGTCCGTCCCAATTCTACCCCTTAGCCCTTGTCCTTACCCCTTTTTTAGCGCATTCATGTCAAGTGAAGGGGTGTCCCAATTCTCTGTAGGGTTAAGGGGAAGGGCTAAGATGAAGGGCTACACAGCCCTTGAAACGAAGACAGACCTAGACCTCACTTTAAATCAGAGTCAGAACAGCTTTATTGACCAAGTATGTTTACAACATACAAAGAATTTGGTTTTAGTGGAATTAACAGCAGCAAATGTAAACAAAACCATGATAGACAAAATATCTGTGTATATACACTCCTAATTAGAAAAGAAGAAAATATGTGTGCACCTAGTATAAACAAATATGTGCACTTAATAGAAAGAAAGAATATATATGTATGTACACGTGTGCAGAAAATAAATAAATATACACATTAGGGCTGGGACGATTCACTTTTCTCCCGATTTGATTTATTGCGATTTTTTAGGTGCCGATACGATTTAAATTGCGATTCTACGATATTGCCGATTTTTGCAATCTTTAGTTAGCTTTTTAAAAACCAGTGAAAAAGATGAACAATGATGATGCCTACAGACTATATCAGGAAAAATACACATCACATGTGAGTCTGTATTTAGGATTTATTCAGCAATATATATTAACCAGCTGTTTATGCTCCCTCTCTTCAAAAGCCTGGATTGCATATAAAAAGTGGCTTATTATCCCTTCAGGCAACAGAGTTTTTTCAAGAAATATTCAGTTTTGCTATCAAGATTTAAAAAGGCTATAGTTTCAAAGTGGTTAGTTTTCCCAGCCAACGTCATCACTGTAATTTACGAGCATGAACGCCTCTGTTGCCTGCACCGTTTACCCCCGGCTTCTCCCTCGTTTGACCAGACCTCCGCGGTCTTTCTCATTCTCCGCTAACACCGTCACTTTTCGCGGTGTTTTGAGCTCCCCTGCATCCCAGACCATGTACCCTCTTCGGCAGTCGCCGGCCATGGAGAGGAAAAGCTCTCGGTATGTACTGCTCCGGGACTGTAATGGTGCGCGGAGCCGCTCCCGCTGCGCACACTCGCTGCCAGTTTGAGGATGACGGTCAGTCGTCCAGTGAGAACCAGAGAGTAAATATTCCTCCGATTCAGAGTCAGACCGTACTTGACAAAGTACTCTCGGCATCGTGAGTACTTTACTAAGTCTCTATCACTCTGTGTGTCTCTCTCTGCTCCGCTCCACAGCCTCTGCAGCCACACTTGCGTCCCTTGGTCCGGTGTGTGTGTTTTAAAATAAATATACGCCAAAACTTTGAATAGAAACCTGTCATCTGTCCACTATCTGCTGGTGAAAAGTAGTAAATCTACTCAGCACTATTTTAACAGCTATGGCCTGTTTTATCCAGCAATGTCGCTTGCCTCAGTTTGGCGACTTTAGCGCCTATAGTGTGTGTGTGTGTGTGGGGGGGGGATATCGATTTTTGAATAAAAGTATCGATTTTAAAATCGGCGGACAAAAAATCGCGATACTTAGGTGTATCGATTTTTTCTCCCACTCCTAATACACATCTGTTGCAAGGTACATAATGAAGTGCAAAATTGAATCAGTGACCAGTTAAGGTGAGTATACGACCATTCAGCAGGGGTTTGAGAATTTCCCGTAATACACTGTCCGCTGACAAGAAGGCAGACCGGAGACTGAAGGAATCTCATGATTTTAAGTAATTATTAAATCATCAATATTGATCTTGTTTTGAATTGTTGATCTCATTTTTTAAATTTCTCATTATAATGAGCTAGCTTTAGCAGCTGTAGCTATAGCAATTGTCACATCTGCCTACAACACAGTCAGTGAGCTCTAAGTGATGACGTAGCAGGAATCGAGTGGCGTCCTGTTTCTTAGAGGTATGTTTTTTACCCCTTCCCCTTGGCCCTCTGCCTTGAGGGAATGGGTAAGACGAAGGGGTACAATTGGGATTCACCCTAAGTGGGCTCCTTATTCCCCATCACAAGCAGCTTTCTTGATATTCTGGGACCGTAATCGGCACAATCCAGGAAGGTCCCTTTGCACAGCTTTTCTCCTCCCAAAAGTGAAATTTATCAGGAAGGAATACCCAACCCCTGTTCTGGATTTTAAATTGGTGGGACTCACTGTTCCTGGGGTCCAGCAAGTTTGAAGAACTTTTCAGGAGATGTTGGTAATGGCCCAACTTAAAAATGATTAGACTTTGGTGATGATCCAAATAAACATCAAATGTCAGATATTACATTTATTTGAGTTTCTATGATTAAGTATCTAAAAATCAGAATTTAAAAAATTCAGCGTCTTTCTAATGTAATTTTATTGGTAACAGGATAAATTCTACTTCCTACCTTTCCATTGAATAATATTATTTTGATTAAATGTCATTATACACTTGAGTATTATACTCCAGAATGAAAAAAAAAATACAATTCAGCTGTAATTACCTCCACCAAGGAGGTCATATTTTTGGGAGAGTTTGTCTGTCTGTCTGTGAACAAAATAACTCAAAAAGTAATGGATGGATTTTGATGAATTTTTCAGGAAATGTTCAGCATGGGAAAAGGAAGAAGTGATTCAATTTTGGTGTTGATCCTGATCACCGTCTGGATCCGCCATGACGAAAAATGTGATTTTCATGAGTAACTACTGAACTAAAATAGATATCATTATGAATCCAATTGCTTATGGTATGTTTTCATGTTCAAGGAATCTAAATATTTAGATGAAATAAAGGTAGGACTAATATTTCTGGTAAAAATCACAATATAGGAGAGGACTGTGGTGCTGGTGGAGGTCTGCGCTCTCCGAGTGCTTTTCTAGTTCTATTTGCAATACAGAGAAATAAATTCAGAATACTTTATACTCTAAGCAAATTTAATACTGCACTTATGCGTTACAAAAATGTTAAAGTACTTTTACTTGAGTTTGAATGTTTTATTCTTTCTACTCCAGCTGTTAACAAATATATAATCATAATTACCTCCGCCAAGGAGGTTATGTTTTCGGGAGAGTTTGTTTGTCTGTCTGTCTGTGAATAAAATAACTCAAACAGTTAAGGATGGATTCTGATGAAATTTTCAGGAAATGTTCAGCATGGGAAAAGGAAGAACTGATTGGATTTTGGTGTTGATCCGGATCACCATCTGGGAACTGTGTGTGTGGGTGTAAAAATGTGATTTCTATGAGCAACTACTGAACTAAATAGATATCATTATGAATCCAATTGCTAATGGTATGTTTTCATGGTCAAGGAATCTAAACATTTCGATGAAATAAAGGTAGGAGTAATATTTATGGTCAAAATGACAATATGGCTGAGGACTGTGGCGCTGGCGGAGATCTGCGCTCTCTGAGTGCTTTTCTAGTTGATATCTGTAACTATGGCTTCATCGCATTTTCTCTTTGTGAAGTGTGATGTCCTCAGAAAACTGAATGATGGCACAATAGCAAAGAGAAATGTGAGGACTGAAACTGCTGAACCTGTTTAGTCCAGCTTTCCAAGAACAAATTTTGGAAATTTGTCTGAAATTTTGCTAATAGCTTCAAAAATTGTCAGGTTTAAGAACTAGCATAAGGTTCACAAATATGAATGACATCTGACTTCCAGTTGCTCATTTGCCTTATGGTTTTATAACGGCAGACTTTGGTATAACATGGTAAACTTAAATATTTATATCTTGTCAAAACAGAGGACATAGTTAATGATTTCTTTTTGGCTTTTTCAAGTATCAGAATAAGTAGGGGTAATGGAGCAGCTGGAATAAAAAGTAGCCTACCCTGAACATGGGATTATTCATTTTTGAATTCAATTTGACATCTTGGCATGAAAATTCTAAAAACCTTGTACTAACTAACTAACCTTGTATTTGGATGCTTTTAGCCTATGACTCCTCATTTGTTGTGCGACATATCCCAAGTTTTTGTTTTTGTAAAATGCTTGAGAAGGTCTTATGTGCTACTGCAGATGTTGGGGTCAGATTGGAGATCTTTTGAGAGTAACCTGTGTTTAGCTGTCGTGTCTCCTTTCCTGTAACCTCGCTTGGACTTCTCACAGTCCTTTAAATAGAAACAGTGACATGAGTGAAATGGCTGCTCTCCTCAGAGACAAACACAAAGCAGAAGAGAGGGTGGAAAGGCAGTTGTACTTCACAGTTCTTTGTATAGAAAATACTGCAGGGAGTGAAATTTTTAGCTACCTTTGTTCTGCAGGGCAAAGTCATTTCCCATTGTTAGTTTCTTCCTTTGAATGTCGGCTCCCATGTGATGGTTTTAGGCTGGAAAACTACTTACCTTTATCCTGAAAATATGATGTGAGCTTGAAACAAATGCAAACCGCAGCTAATATTTGTTATATTAAATTGATTATTGAAATGTACGTATTGATTTAAAGTAAAACCTTTTATGCAAATGAATTTTTTATGCTTCTTTTCATTGTATTTGCTCATTAATTTTAAAAAAAGAGGCCTTACATCTCGAATCACAGAAGTTTAAAAGTTATAACAGCATCTCGGGGAAATGGCTGCAGTGCAATTGTGCCTTTGTTTTATATTATAAGACATAACTCTACTTTGTGTTACAACAATAGTTTGGGTTTTTTTCAGTGGATCTGTATGAGATACTCAACATTAGTGAGTGTTAAACTTAGTAATGATCTTGCAACGTCTTTCTGTTTCTTACTCTCTAAAATGCTTTAGTAATAGTAGTAGTACAAAATACTTTAATCTGAGCCATGATTTGTTTCATACAGTGTTCTCTGTGTGGAGCATAGGTGCA